>JACEIK010006302.1:70379-80597 GCA_018107945.1 Datura stramonium | reverse complement strand
ATAGTTAGAGGAATGGGTCCAGTCCCTTGGGTTTGATAATCCGGTTCTTAAAAAGAGCCACTATATTACTTGCACGACCCGTACACTTGCGGGCACGTCATTTTCTTCGGCAAATTAGTTTTCTTAGCATTATAACTCAGTTGAACCCCAGTAAGAGTACCAGAAGCATGTCTATTATAATTGGTTGTTATTATTAGATGAGACTAGTATTCTATATTAGTTGGGATGGATTATGCTTGTATAGCCTTCATGAGGGACCCCAGGGTTATTAGCTATGTCGACGCCCGCCAGGGGCGAGATGACGTCACTCTACAGAGCGGTATGCTGTCCGAGGTTCCAGATCCTCATATGTCGTGGTTGGCCTTATATACACCTCTTCAAGCCTGGTACCCGGGGTGCAGATATCAGGAGTCCACCGGACTCAGACACAGTTACAGTCAGGGGCCAAGCGGGCTCAGTTGTAGACCTAGGGGATTGGTAGAGCAGCTACAGCTATTAGTTGACCCAGTGTGACCTTGGATAGGGGTATATAGATTGAGGTGTACTCACTAGGACTTATGGGGCCCCAGGTGGGCTATTCTGTGTTGGTTGTACCTTCCGGTTTATGTGGGCCAGGTAAGGTTTATGTTTGCTTTAGTTATTGATTATTGTATTTACAGTCGAGATATAGCCCATTGTTTTCTTGAATTGTGAAGTAAGCCTGCACCAGTAGTGCATAGGTTCAGTCAAGTCAGTTCAGATCCTAGTAGGGCACTAGGTGCTAGTCATGCCTCCCAAGGTGGGGCGTGACAAGAGATCCATAATCTAAAGGAAGCATTCAAAAGCATCCAAGTCCATAAGGGATATGATGGGCTTGAGTATGAGGATCTATGTGTTCATCCAGATATCGAGTTGCCTGCAGGATATAAGGTGCTGAAATTTGATATGTTTTATGGAAAAGGAAATCCTCGTGCCCATTTGAGATCGTACTGCGATAAACTAGTTGGATTAGGTAGAGATGAGGCCATTAGGATGAAGCTTTTTATAAGGAGCTTGACAGGAGAAGCCCTCGATTGGTACACAAACCAAGATCCACAGAAATGGCGTAGTTGGAGTGCAATGGTGGAAGAATTCATGGAGAGGTTTAGATTTAACACTGAGGTCATCCCAGATAGGTTCTATTTGATGAAGTTGGAAAAAAAGTCAATAGAATCTTTCAAAGAAAATGCTATGCGATGGAGAGCCGAAGCCACAAAAATCCAACCTCCGATGGCAGAAAGTGAGATGACCTCTCTCTTTATACAGTCTCAAAAGGATGTGACGTACTATGAAAGGATGTTGAGCATGATGGGACAAAATTTTTATGAAGTCATTAGGATGGGAGAGTTCGTATAAGAAGGCATTAAAACTGGGAGAATCACAAATTTGGCAGCCTTGCAAACAACAAGTAAGGCAATTTAGTCAGATTCAGTTGGAGGAGCAATTAAAAAGAAGAGGGACGGAGTATCCGCTGTCATGACCATCCAGGAAGGCCAAACTAGATGTTAACCTACCTAAATACATTGTCCCAGCCTTCATACCATTACCATTACACTCAAGCTCCTCAACCATACTATCAACCTTCGCCCGCCCCTTATCCTGTTTACCACACACAACCAGCATATTATCCACCCCGAGCACATGCATACAAGAATCCATCACAATATCAACCTACTTATAGGCCTCAACCCCAGTACCAGCCACAAATTTATCCGCCAAATGCACCTAGACCCCGCCTGAACTTTGAAAAAATGCCAGCCAAAATCTATACACCCCTAGCCGAACCTTTGGCCCAACTATATGAAAGGTTGAGAACCGCAGGGCTACTCCAACCAATCCAAGGTAGGATTCCAAACCCCCTTCTGAGATGGTATGACGAGACTAAGCATTGTGTGTATCATTCTGGAGTTGTCGGACACGACACTGAAAATTGCTTTGCTTTCAAAGACAAGATTGAGGCGCTGATCAAAGAAGGAGTCAATCAACTTAAAGGGGCTCCCCCTAATTTAAGCAAAAATCCTCTGCCAAATCATGACAACGCTAATGTGAACATGATCACCATTGATGAAGAATATAGTTTGGAAGGGACCATTGTGTCGGTCAAAAAAAAGGAAAAGGTCGCATCATCAGCCTTTCTTTCTCCCATAATTAACGTACAGGTGAGGACGCCAATTGAAGTGGAAGTTGTAATTCCCAAACCCAGGTTCACAGCGTCAGTTGCTCAAGAAACTTCTTTTGACACCAAGGTCGTCCCTTGGAATTACCAGACTGACACGAGGAGTAAAGGGAAAGGAAAGTTGGTTGTAGAAACTGCTGTTGCAGGAATGACAAGGTCTGGGCGATGTTACGCCCCAGAGGATATAACACGAGGAGTATTAAGCAAGGAAACCAGTCTAAAGAAAGTGGTGACAGAGGCCGAAGTAGAGGAGTTTTGGAAGAAAATGCCGACTAAGGAGTATTCTATTATTGAACAATTGAAGAAAATGCCTGCCCAAATTTCATTGTTATCATTGTTGATGAATTCCGCCACACACATGAGTGCTTTGGGGAAGGCACTTAGCGAGGCTCATGTGCCATCTAAGACCACTAGCTAGAGCTTCTCGGCTATGGTTGGACAGATTTTGGAGGCCCACAAAGTCTCTTTTCATGATGATGAGCTGGCACCTGAAGGTTTGGGGCACAACAGAGGGTTGAATATTACCGTCAAGTGCAGGGATAAATTCATTTCTAAGGTTTTGATTAATAACGGCTCGGTCATTAATATATGTCCTCTCACTACGCTCCGAGCTTTAGGAATTGACATTGGGAAAATTCATGAAAGTCACGTGAAGATTAGAGGTTTTGATGGGATTCAAAGGGGAGTCATTGGAGAGGTTGACTTAACAGTGCAAATTGGACCCGTGGATTCATCATGGAGTTTCAGGTGCTAGACATATCTACTAGTTACAACTTGCTGTTAGGAAGGCCATGGATCTAGATGGTTGGTGCAGTCCCTTCCACCTTGCATTAGACCTTAAAATTTATCTAGAATATTCATGAAATTGTGGTTCATGGATAATGCAACAATTCGATCTACCCCGACAACTCAATCCCTGTTATTGGAAGTGTGGAAAAGTTGGATGGATCCTTTTACCATACTAAGGAAATTATGTGTGCTACTCGAGCTGAAAGGGTAGAATTGCCACATGTGCTTATGATGGTGGCTTGGGAGATTGTATAGAACGGTTTTGAACTTGGACGAGGTCTTGGAGTGAATCTAAATGGAATAACGGAACCGATTCAGTTGCCTGATCAGAAGTATACTTTCGGTCTCAGATATGAGCCTACTCCTGAAGAAGTCTCATTGGGTAGTCTCAAAAGAAAAGGTGGCATTCTCTTGTAGAAGCCTATCCCCTCACTAGACCAGTCATTTGCCAAGTCAATTACCGCCCAACTGTTAGACGAAGTTGCTGAAGATAACCCTGTGGAAGGACTCAAGAACCTATTTATTGCTGAAGAGTAAGCTGAATGCAACATGATTCTGAAAGATTGCATTGACACTCCAATCATCTAGGATCCTGAGCCTGGAGATGCTTTGAATAATTGGACTTGTACCCCATCCCCAGTTCTCCGGGAGTCTTAGTAGATGATTGTATTAATATTTTGTGAAATACCGCGATTCAAAATTGAGGCTTGAATCGTGTTTATGAATTTTATGTGTTTTTCCTCCACCTTTTGAAAGCTTCAATGTCAAATCCAAACTAAGCTTTTCTATTTCTAATTTCACATTATCTTTTTTAATTAGTTTCTCTTTTACTTTTCAACGGAACAAATTAATAAATTTGCTAATACTGTGAATGTGACATGTAATGAAACAAGTGAACAAACCCTAAATGGCAAAGAAGAGTTTGAAGAATATGAAGAAGACATGCAACCTGAAGAGTTGACTAAGGACATGGAACACTTCGAGAATAAGGCCAAACCAAACTTGGATGAAACAGAGGCAATAAATTTGGGAGATTCGGAGTCAGGAGGAAAACAAGAATCAACGTCCATCTAACCCCCTCCCAGAAGAAAGAGCTGATTGATCTTTTAAGACAATATGTGGACGTGTTTGCATGGTCTTATGATGATATTCCAGGTTTAAGCACGGACATCGTTTCACATAAGTTTCCAATTGATCCATCTTATCCTCCAGTAAAGCAAAAGCCGAGAAAATTCAAGCCAGACTTGAGTTTGAAAATTAAGCAACAAGTCTCCAAGCAGTTCGATGCAAATGTCATCTGAGTCACAAAGTATCCTACTAGCTAGCCAACATTGTGCTGGTACCAAAGAAAGATGGAAAAATTAGAGTATGTGTGGATTATCGGGATCTCAACAAGGCTAGCCCGAAGGATGATTTCCCTCTCCCGAACATTCACATACTTATTGATAATTGTGTGAAGCATGAGTTACATTCATTTTTTGATTGCTTCGCAGGGTACCACCAGATTCTGATGGACAAGGAAGATGCCGACAAAACAGCGTTCATCATGCCTTGGGGAGTATACTATTATCGAGTGATGCCTTTCGGACTCAAGATCGCAGGTGCTACTTATATGAGAGCCATGACTACTATTTTTCATGACATGATCCATAAAAATATTGAAGTTTATGTGGATGATGTCATCATCAATTCACGGAAGAGTGCAGATCATTTTGTGGATTTGAAGAAGTTCTTGATAGATTGTGGCGATACAATCTAAAATTATATCCCGCAAAGTGTGCATTTGGTGTCCTTGCGGGGAAGATGTTGGGTTTCATTGTGAGTAGGAAGGGAATAGAATTAGACCCTTCAAAGATAAAGGCCATTCAATACTTGTCTCCTCCAAAGAGTATAAAGGATGTTATGAGTTTTCTTGGTCGTCTCAATTATATCAGTCGGTTCATAGCACAATCAATAGTAATTTGGGAGCCGATCTTTAAGCTGTTGAAGAAATATGTTGCTACCAGATGGACAGAAGATTGCCAATGAGCTTTTGATAGATACAAGGAGTATTTGTCTAATCCGCCTGTCTTGGTTCCTCTAGAATCGGGAAGACCATTGTTGCTATACTTGTCCGTGTCGGACAATGCATTTGGGTGTGTATTGGGGAAACATGATGAAACTAGGAAGAAAGAGCAAGCCAAATTACTTGAGAAAGAAGTTCATACCTTATGAAGCTCGATACACTTTGTTGGAACGCACCTATTATGCCTTGACTTTGGCTGCACAAAAGCTGAGACACTACCTGTCTGCATATACCACTTATCTCATCTCAAGGATGGATCCACTCAAGTACATCTTTCAGAAGATGATGCCTATTGGGAAGCTAGCAAAATGGAAAATTTACTAAGTGAGTTTGACATTATATATGTCACCCAAAAGGCCATAAAAGGATAAGAGTTAGCTGATCATCTAGCTGAAAACCCTATGGATGAAGAATACAAGCCTCTTAAAACTTACTTTCCAGATGAAGAGGCCTTGCTTATCGGAGAGGATATTTCAGAAGAATATCCAGAATGGAGAATGTTTTTCGATGGAGCAGAAAACTTCAAAGGAGTTGGTGTCAGAGCAATACTAATTTTAGAATCAGGTCAACATTATTCGATCTTTGCAAAGCTCAGATTCCCTTGCACCAACAACATGGTAGAATACGAGGCTTGTATTCTCGGACTTAGAATGGCTGTTAATATGAACATACAAGAATTATTGGTTATAAGTGATTCAGACCTATTAGTTCATCAAGTGCAAGGAGAATAGACCAGTAAGAATGTGAAGATCCTTCCTTACCTGCATTACGTGAGGGAGTTGTGCAAGAAATTTGTCAAGATAGAGTTCAAACATGTCCCAAGATCTCAAAACAAGTTTGCAGATGCTTTGGCAACCCTTTCTTCTATGATTCGACATCCAGATAAGAATTACATTGATCCTATCAAGGTGAATGTGCAAGATCAATCGGCTTGTTATTTTGATGTAGATGAAAAACTAGATGGAGAGCTCTGGTACCATGACATTAAGAGGTATCTCAAGGCAGGAGACTATCCATAAGGCGTAACCAGTATTCAAAAGAGAACACTCCGGAGGCTAGCAAACCATTTCTTTCTAAATGGGGAAATTCTCTATAGAAGGACTCCTGATTTAGGATTGTTAAGGTATGTTGATGCCAAAGAAGAGATCAAGTTGATTGAATAAATACATGGAGGTACATATGGGTCTCACATGAATGGCTTCACTTTGGCTAAGAAGATTCTACGAGCTGGTTATTTTTCGATGACCATGGAAACAGACTGGAGCAGTTCCACTCCTTACCGGCCTTAGATGAATGGAGCAGTTGAGGCGGCTAACAAGAATATCAAAAAAATATTGCGGAAAATGATTGAAAATTACAAGCATTGGCACGAGAAACTACCGTTTTCCCTCCTTGGCTATCACACCACGATTAGAACTTCAACAGGAGACACTCCCTATCATTTTGTCTAAGGAATAGAAGCAGTGTTACCAGCAGAAGTAGAGATACCATCCTTGAGAATTATCCAAGAAGCTAGTTGACTGATGCAGAATGGGTGCAAACTCGGTATGAACAATTGATGCTCATTGATGAAAAAAGAAAGAATGCAATTTGCCATGGCCAGCTTTATCAAAATAGAATGACCAGAGCTTTCAACAAGAAGGTAAGATTGAGACAATTCAAACCGGGGAAGTTGGTGTTGAAGCGCATATTCCTGAATCAAGATGAGGCTAAGGGGAAGTTTGCACCTAATTGGCAAGGTCCATATATGTTTCACCATGTATTGACCGGAGGAGCACTGGTTCTAGTAGAGATGGATGGAGAAGTATGGCTTAGGGCCATTAATACAGATGTTGTCAAGAGATACTACATCTAGGAGTTTATTTATTTTTATTTATACAAAGTCTTTCTATGTAACAGAACTACGTCTCGACCTGACTTCCCACGGTGGGGTACGTAGGCAACCCACATTGGGTCCAGTCTCTCTATGATAGAAAATTCAAAGCATCTTTTTTTTATGTATTTTGAACTACGTTATGACTTGATTCCTTTGGCAGTATACGTAGGCGGCCTACATCGGCTTCGGTCACATTATGAGAAAATTTTCAATTTCTTTTTCTCTTCTTTTACTTGTATGCAACGAGCTACACCTGTTTTAAGTCCTCCTGAATATGTAGGAAGCCTAAAGAGGGTTAGGCCCTTTAAACTAGGATTTTCGAGAAGTGTATTCAGAGACAATACTGGACTCATTTCCTTGCGAGATATGTATACAACGTGTACAAGGATCACCTTATTACGAAGAAAATTCAGTACATCTCCTATGATAGAAACTGGAGAAATTTTGAGGGCATCATTGCAGGGATATGTCAAGGGACATCAAAGAGTATACGGTCAACCCAACTCATTGGACAAGAGAAGGATTTTGGATAAAGAATGTTCACTTTGTTTCACAAACATGTCACAGTATAAAAGTTCGGCGGAAAGATCTTTTGCAATTCTATCTACATGCATATTTTAGAAATAACACGATTTTAATAACTATCATCATTATTTTATTTTATTATTATTTCTTATATCTATTATACAAGACTTATTATAGATGGGGGTTACAAGTCCAAAACGAAGCAGGAAACATGAAGTATCAAGAGCCATATTTTCAAAGTCAACGCGAATCAACCTCCCCCGAAACTAATAAATTTTCTTTGAGTGCAGGATTTTTGAAATCGTAGAAGCTGAAAAGTGAACCATATTTACAACTTTTCCTGAATTACGTGCCAAACAGTTTGAGTTTCTTATAGTATTTATGAGAAAATTATGCCTCTCAAAATAAAATGATTTTCAAAATCTATGATTTTGAAATTTGTAAAAAAAACTACCAAATGCATAAATACTTCAAATGCACTACAAATCACTTTCAATTTCCTTCAAGTGCTATGCAAATGCACTTCATATTGCTTTCAAATGCTTTACAATATTCTACATATGCACCGCACATGACTTTAATTTCTTCAAATACTTTGTAATGCATCGCACCTGGCTTTCAAGTTATTTCAAATATTTTACACCGCACTGCACATTGTTTTTAAATACTTTGCATATGCGCTGCACATTCTCTAATTTTTCAAATACTCTGCATATGCACTGCACATGCTCTAGTTTCTTCAAATATTCTACATATGCTCTGCACATTGCTTTCGAGTACCCTGCATAGGCACCACACTTGCTTTAATTTCTTCAAATTCTCTGCAATGCACCGCACCTGCCTTTCAATTTGTTTAAAAAAAACAATGGTTTGCACTGTGCATGCATCACACATGTATTTGTAATGCATCGCACATAACTTTCAATTTATTTCAAAATACTCTGCACAATTGCTCGCAAATGCACCACATTGCATTACACATGACTTTTAATTACTTTCAAATGCATTGCACAATTGATTTCAAGTATATTGCACAAACATCTTGTAACCGCATTATCTTTAAAAGCACCATTAATCATTTGGCTTAAAAAAAGCCTCATCATCATAAATTATTTGGTTTAAGGCCTCATTTCCCATCGATCATCACCTAAAGGCACCATTATCATGAATCATCAGCCTAAAACCTCATTTTTTACAAGACTTTATCAAGACATCATTTATTAAATCATTCTGGCTTGCAATGCCGCATTTTCATAAATTAATGCCTGAGAGGTGTCCTTTTCATGAGTTTATTTTACATCACGTTACATTTTATATATCTATACATGTATGTTACTAATTATTTTATCTAGCACAATCAGTTCTGCAGGAGCTTTAGCACAATGTGGAACTATCTCTAAGCAACGATTGAGGCATCGCTTGGTGAGGAATACCAACTCACATGCCAGAGTCAAAGGCTAGTGCTCTGACTCCAATTCTCAATTAGTCACCTGTACTTCCAATTTTTGAATGTATCAATGCTCTTTTCTTCTACATATTTCTATAAAGTTCTTCCCAAACTCGGCTAGAAGACAAATGTCAGTCATAAATTAGACGTTGGGGAAAAATTTTGAGGGCATCCTCAAAATTCCCCATAATCTCCCATTTCTGGACTACTTTTGACTTGATTCCCACCTCTTTTAGGGATATTTAGGTGGCTCAAGATTGAGCATGACCGTACTCACTCTATTCGTGCAAAAACGTTCTTATCTTCCGTCACAAAAGAACCTAGTGTCATCATAATTCCACACTGGGGCAAATTTTTGAAATTCATCAATTTGCGATGACTTTTGGTCATTGAACTACATATGGTCTAATTTCTCGTGGAACTCGAGATATGTAGGCAGCTAAGAAACCATGCTCGGCCATAATTTAACAAAATTTTAATTTATTTTTGCTAAAAAGATGTATCGATGGTCGGCCAAAATTGGCTACCTCATCAATATCTTCGCCCAAAGACTCTTACATCATCCTTGGTCGAAGAGGGACAGGCTGTTGACACCTAATTTTGGCTCTCCACATTTTTGATTAATTATTTTAAGCTTATGAAATTTTAAATAAAGTAAAATAAATATTTATCTTGTTGAAAATATTTTAACTATTTTTCTTGGATAATATCTTGCTATTTTTATTTGAAAGAAATAATTAAAAAGAAACATATATGTNTATATGTAGATTTTCTAAAAAAAATTCCAATACACATGTATGTGTATACACATATTTAAATATGTTGTCATATTTTTCTTGTCAAAATCAAATATTTTATTTAGATACGTATTTTAGATTATTAATTTTAAGTCAGTTATAATTTATATACTAAAATGACCTGTTTTGATAAATAAATATGTTATTTTATTTAAGTTCGGAAGCTTAATTCAATTAATCAATTAATAATGCATCTTGATTTTTATTTATATTTCAAGAATAAGATGATTTTACTATTTAAATGATTTCAACTTTTTACAATTAATGCTATTTTATTAATAAAGTGGGTAAAATTGAAATAAATTAACTTTATTTTACATTGCAATTTTAGCCATAAACTGAGCCAAAATCTGCATATTTTCTCAATCCATGCCACTTAATTTCAGTCAATCCAAGCGCGCCACGTAGGCAATTACAAGGATTGTGTTTCTTTTCTTAAATCTCATCCGTCTATTTAATCCTACGGCCTTTATTTATTTATTTACTTATTCATTTATTTTCTTTCCACTCTTTAATATATTATAT
>JACEIK010006301.1:8563-93343 GCA_018107945.1 Datura stramonium | reverse complement strand
TCTTTCCCCGGGCCTTTTCCTAGAATGTATGGCATTCAAAAACTCTTAACCAACATGCGAATAGGCCATCTACATGTCGAGAATTTACGGGGTGTAACATTAACTAACACACCATAAAGGATTCCCACCAAATGTTTGATGGATTGATCGTCCATAAGCAACCTCATAGGAATAGGCTTGGGATCTCCCAACCTTAACTTCTTAAAGATCACAAGGGGCATCAAGTTGTTATTCGCCCCCAAGTCACATAAGGCTTTGTTGAATAAATATACCCAAATAGTGTAAGGGATTGTGAAAGCCCCTGGATCGTCTCTTTTTGGGGCTAAATTGTTGGCCATAACCGCACTGCAATGATGTGACACTTCCACCATGTCCACATCAATTACCCTCTTCTTTTCCAATAGATCCTTTATGAACTTTGCATAACCCGACATTTGTAACAGAGCATCTACTAGGGGAATATTCACGGACAACTTATTGAATATGTCAACAAACTTTTTAAAATGGTTGTCCTCTTTCTTTTTTCATCAATTGTTGTGGATACGGAGGTGAGCATTTTGGCACTTGGCCTTTAGCACTCGGAGCCTTCTCTCCTTCTTCCACATCACTCACAACTTGAGGAGGAGTATCAAACTCTTCCTCCTCCACCATCTTCTTCTCCTCAACCACAATAGGTGCAGATGGCACCCCATCTTTTGACTTCTCCTCATTCTTCTTTGCACTAACATCCTCCTTGGGCTTCTCACCTGCATTCTCAAATACCCTGCTAATTCTAGTGCCAATTTCCATACAATGACCATCATTCTTCAAATTTGGCATATCGTCACTAGGGAGGGTACCCTACACGACAAATGGTTTATTTGGGCTTCAAGGTGTTTGATTGATGCTGAGTGGGAGCCATAGTTTGGGCAAGGTTAGGTACCTCACCTCTCAATTCTTTCACTCCACTATGGGTTGATAATAACATCCAAATCCACTCATCAAAGTGAGAGAATGTACACGATCGTATGCAATATAATTTATCCTACTATGAGTTGGGGTCAAATCCATAGGGAATGAGAAGTGATTGCTACTAAAGTTGTATATCAATAGGAACTAATTAGCATCATTGCATAACAATTTATAAAGAAAATTTTGGGGGGAAAACAAGATCACTGTAGTATTCTAAAAGCATTAACATAACAGGGCAATGTTGATTGAAGAAACAATGAGAGAAAGTACTAATGATGTGCTATTGATGGGGTGTCGATAGTATTGGGGTTAATTTCTAAGTCTAAAGAACCAACTACAAGAATGAGTAGCCATGGAAAAGGTTGTCCCCAATATTTTCCAACCACTTGGGTACATTTTACTTGGGTTCTGTCGAACCCCAAGGTCACATAACAAATTACCCATATTGACTTGGAGGAGAGTCAAGCTATTTCTAGCATTAACTCTTGAATGAGTTATGAAAATAGGTCTTGGCTATATCTATCCCAATGCACCTTCAAAACTCAATTTTCCACTAATGCTTTCTCACCCATATCCTACTTCTCTTTTTCAAGCAAAAGCAAGATAATTAAACACAATTTATGTTTGCAACCATAAATATATCGATCATAATTTAGAGTAAGTATTAGAATCACGCGTAATAAGTGATTCTAATACTAGAACAATAACACCCAATTCATTTTAAACCCCTTTCAAGAACACACCCCTAGCAATAAAATTAGCTACTCATGAATGGGGATAAGAAGATTATACCAACAAAAGATTCACTAGCATTCATCATTGAGACAATTTGCTTCAAAGTATACTTCAATGGTGGATTCTTACCCTCACAACTTGAAGAAGAAGATGCTTCTCACTTCACTCGTTTCTTTCTCTACAAAAATTGATATTCAAAAAGTATCTCTTTCCTAATATCAAGGTGTGTATAAATTCTGAGAAAGTCTGCTTCTCTTTCTTGTATATAAGTGGATTCCCATATTTGCACTGAGTAGCGTATTCAAACTATCCTTGTGCGTAGCGGTACAATTTTACTCTTTTCAGCACGGCATCTTCACTTATGGGTAAATCGCTTTCAGCTGCTCATCCGTGAGATGCCCTCGCAGCCTGAGTCAGAGAAGCCTAGATGTGTCCTACAGTTTCACCTACATCTAATAGGTGCTCTTTAGCTCTTGAACAGTGTAATCTTGCATGGGACCTGTTTTGTAAGTGCCAACCCGTGAACCGCTAGTCTTCTTTCTTCCAAAGACTTGCTTCTTAGCTCAATTCCTATGATTTCCTTGTTTAAGTTCAATACCTACAAAATCAAAGAGAAAGGGAATAAAACCATCCTAAATGAGTTGGTGCAGTAAGCCAAACAAAAGCTCATGATTTAAAAGCCTAATGAGTTGGTAAATTATCACCTCATCAAAACCCCCAAACTTAACCATTGTTTGTCTTCAAGCAAGGTATTTCCTCACAACCTAAGAAATTGATTCCGCATACATATCACAAGAGCTGCGCACAAAGAACCTCTAAAACATAGGACAATCCCAAAATCGCACAAATCGACTCAATACAAAGAAGAGACTCAAATATATTGCACACACTTCAAGAGATGACCACAAACAATTGGCATATTGCACAAATATTTTCTTTCGTTCAAAACAAGGGCATAGTTCATCAAAACAAGCCCACTAACATAGTTCACATTCAAATTTTTTCCTTAAAGTCTACCACTTGTCCCAATCACACCTTTCAATTTAAAACATTTACGGTGTACCCCAAGGAAGAGATTTCACTCACTCAAAGAGAGAATCTCATTCATTTTTCTGCGCATTTCACATAGGTATTATAGAATAAAGCGTATACACTCAACTCTTACAAAGAAATTCAAGTGCATACAAATCTGACTCATAGGCTTTCCTTCGTATTCCGCCACTAATGAAGGAGTTGCTACCAAAATTACTAAAGACTTATCATGAAGGCTAGGGTCAAGGGTAGACAAATATTTAGCTCTACTAACTAGAACCTCCCTAATACCTTTGTGAACACTTTTAAACACCCCACTACTTTAATGAGCTCACTCCATGCTAATCTTCCCTTATTCATCATTCTTATTTTTCATCAAGAACCACCCTTGTAACCTTTTTGGTTTCATAATCAGCCTTATTTAAGCAATAGGTGCATCTTTCACAATTCTTTTTCTTTCTTACTGCTAGAGGTTTTTCAACCAACCATTCCATTTATTTCATCACAATTTGTACAATTTCATCAAGCTATCATGTTCTTCCCCTTTTGCACACCTCAAACTTAGGATTTTGCCTCATTTCTTCTTTATCTCTCCCTAAATTTTGGGCTTCAAGCTCTATTGTTCATTCTTTAAACATTAGCAACTAGGGAGGAAGGGTGCCAAGAGAGGATTACAAAATGGTAATAGGCTTTAGAATGTGGTTTCCAAAGAAAAAGGTTCAAAGGCTCAAACATTAGCTAGTAAAGATAGATGTTCAAGGAGGTCATTTTGGGTGAAGTGACTATCCAAAGAAAGCCCTAAGATCATGCCTCCATGTGCAGCCACATGTAGAATTTTGCCTTGAGTCACACTTAGGGTAAGTTCTAGACAATTATAACACATGATAATTCACCTCACCACATGAGACATCACAATACAAGGAGTTTATATACTTGCAAAATCACATCAAGAGTATGACTTTAGAAAAGCTAGCATGTGATTCAAAAAGCTTCAATAAAAAATATGCAACCCATG
This sequence comes from Datura stramonium, assembly GCA_018107945.1. Lineage (NCBI taxonomy): Eukaryota > Viridiplantae > Streptophyta > Magnoliopsida > Solanales > Solanaceae > Datura > Datura stramonium. The sequence continues at coordinate 89,610 of JACEIK010006301.1, read as the reverse complement.
ACAAGAGAATGCTCATTTAAAATCTTCAAGTTACCCTTTTTTCAAAACTCATTTATGTTGAAATCGCACTGCTCAAGGAAATCCAGAGGGCAATGAGTCATCGAGAGGCGTGAAAGAGATCAGGGTTGATAGAGGTAGATAGCAATGTCTTGGCGGCGCAGTTAGCTTGCCTCCAAAGATCGTATGATGACCCGCTCAATAACCGAGTATGAACCAACAACAGGCCAGGTTAATGCAGCTTCAACAAGCTCAAAGTTGGTGTGAAATTTGTGGTAATAATGGCACAATGCAGAATCTTGTGGAGCCAAATCCGGAATCAGTCAATTTTGTTGGAAATGTGCATAGGAACAATCGTAATATAACAACTACAGTAATTAAGGTGGCCACCCGAATTCTTCTTTGGGTGGAAAACCAAAGTTATCGTAACCTCAACAACAAAGAGACGTTGCACAGGCAGAATGATGTGAGCAGCAGCATTGAGGAAACATTGCAGAAAACCATGGAGACCTGCATCAGCTTAGCAGAAAATCGGGCGAAGATGGCAAGAGACTTAAAGAATCAGCAAGTGGCCACTCCGCAATCTTGAAAAACAAATGGGTCATATGGAAGTCGCTCAAAACATGAGATCGCAGGGGGATTACCAAGCGAGATGACCTAACCCCCCGACAGGTCAATGCCATCGTCTGAGAAGCGGTAAGCAATTAGCTACGTGGCCAACAGAGAAAGAAAGGAGGTGCAACTGAGTTGCTAGACCAGGACCATCCATAAACAAGGGAGAAAATCGGGAAAAGGCAACAAAATGCACAATCTTCAGTCCAAACAAGACAAAGACCACCACCACCATTCCCTCGTAGATTCGAAAGAGCAGAGAATGTTTCAAAATGTTCTTTGAGGAGTTTCAAAGAACTTCAAATAAATTTGCCTCTTATTGATGTTTTGCAGGGAATGCCCAAGTATGCTAAATACTTGAAAGACGATGATGGCGAACAAAGTCGATCAGGGATGTCCGGGATAGTAGCACCGATCGAGAGTGTAGTCACGTGGTGTTGAGCAAGATTCCAAAGAAGCTCAAAGACCGTAGGAGTTTTACCCTCCCCATACAAATTGGTAAAGTTGAGGTGCTAAGAGCTTTGTGTGATTTAGGGTGCATAGTTAACCTAATGCCTCTGCCTTTATTTAACACTCGGGATTGGGAAAATCGAGGCCAACGAGGTTGATGTTGCGCCCGGCGATAAGTCGAGTGACACTCGATGGAATAATAGAGGACCTTCTCATTAAAGTAGGTAAGTTTATTATACCTGCTGATTTTATTATCTTAGATTTTCATGTTGAGACCAAAATTCTTAATCTTGGGATCTGCCATTCCTCACAACGGAGCGGTGATTGACTTGAGAGCCAGGGACCCGAAAATGAGGGTCGAGGATGATGAAGAACTCTTCTGAGTATACCAATAAATGAACCCATCCACTCACAACAGAAACCTTTTTTCAGGTTAGTGTGTTGTCAGAGGATGAGTGTGGTGGAGGATTCCACAGTCCATGGCCAAAGGTAATGACAAGTGTTCAAACCCGAGTCCGATAAAGGGCTTCGCAGTGGAAGAAGTTGGAGGAAGAGAGTTACAGACTGGAGGCTATTTCCTCTAAAAAGCAAAAGAAAAGGAGATGGTTCTCGAACGTGAACCTGTGTATGAGGATATCCTCGAAAAAGGGACAAAGCCCACGTCGGCCGCGACGTAAAATAAGGCGCCGCTTGGGAGGCAACCCAAGTACCACAGTACAAATTATGATTTTTTTGTTGGTGTTGATTTTGTTATTTTCACCGTGTTTGTGTTTTTGGTCGAAAGTTAGTTACCAGATGGAAGGGAAGTCCTAATACCCGAGAAGAGTGAAGCTAAAAGCATGGAATAGAGGAAGTGTGGGGTCAAACACCCACCTATGAGAACTTAAAGAAAAGCATGTTGTTAGCTTGGCATGTGAGGCCTCTGGGAGTATTTCTTATCCTTTTTAATTTTAATTTGTTGCTATGAGGACATAGCATGATTCAAGTGTGGGGTGAGAAAAATTTCAAAATTTTGTGCTTAACGATGTTTGGTGAATGTAATGCTTGTGAGAAATATTCGGAAAATTTTTTGTGAGTTAAGCATGACTTCATCACCCGTTGGTTTATTTTTGGTTCTTTTTCCTCGACGGGGTCTTTGAACCGAAGAATAAAAATATTTTCTTTGTCTGTATATAATGTTTGTAGTCAGAGTTAGGATCAAGCCTCAATGATGGATGGATGACGCACTCTGCCTTGAGGAAAATTAGTCAATAGGTTTTGGTTTTTTGAACCCGTAGCTAATTGATGGCTTGATGTTCTTGTTATGTGCTATACATGATTGTAAGATACAAGTGTGGTTAGTGTTGAAGCATGTAAGAAGTGTATAACTTTGTTTGAGACACTTAGGCTCTGAATTTGACTCGATGTGATTGAAGCTAATTCAAATCTTGTGATTAGCCGAGCTAAAGGTCCGCCGAATGTGTCTTGAATTGAGCATGTGGCCGTGAGTGTAAGTTTTTCGAATATTCCATGCTACCGTGGAGTGTCTAGAACTTGTCCGGTGTGTATATAAAAACGAAATGAAGGATTTGAATTGTAGGATGATTTAGGCATTTCTTTGAATGAACCTAATTTTTATCCCTCACTTTACCTACCTTGAATATTTAACTTAGTTAGCCCCATTGAGCCTTAAGCCTATCTTTGATAGCTACAACGTAAGCTTAATCCTTTCCCTTTCACTAGCTTTTGGAATTTGATCCAAAACTCCGAAGCGCTTAAGTGAAAAAAATTCCAAAGAGTGAAGGAATGAGAAGCGTGAAAAAGAAGGAAAAGTAGAAGTTGTAAAGTTGAGAAAAGGACAAAGGTGCACTTGTTTGAAAATGCTTGATTACTTGTAGGGAGTAAGAAGTGAATGAATGAAAAAGTTGTTTAAGTACTCCTTACTAATATGCTAAGTGTGCTAAAGAAATGGGAACAAGAAGAAAAAATTCAAGATTGAAAAGAATGAGGGTGAAGTAAGAGAAGAGATGTCCTTAATGAAGGCTGAGTTATTAAAAGCGCTTGGGGAAGATAGCCACTATTAATGCCGAATAAGCATCTACCCGTCCCTACTTACATTACAACCCATTAAGTCCTACTTGATCTTATGTTCATACATCCTTAAATTAGTGGAGTAAAACACTAAGGGCAAGCTTATGGGTCATTACATGATGTTGTGGAATTCTTCGAGAGAGTGAGCGTAATTCTATTCATTTACCCATACATGTTGTGATTTAAATATTCGCGTGGGAAAATGGGTGGTAACTCTTGTTGTGAGGGCACATGTTTAATGAATGATATAATTCATGTTGGATTTCCTTGATCAGTTGATTTGCATGAGTTTGTTGATATTGAGAGTCGATTCTGTAGGTTAGGAAGTCTTAACATAGTTTTACTTAATTTTAAGAAATAAAACTTGCATGCTCTATTTGTAACTTGCCATCTTACATGCTATTGTAGTCGTAGTTTGAATTGTCTTGCTAAATTAGCTATGTGTGTGTCTTCATGTGCATGAGATGTAAAAGGTTGTTCAAGGACGAACAAGACTTTAAGTGTGGGTTGTGATCTTGGGCATAATTCCATGCCCAAGTGCTACTTTTATAACTTAATTTAGACTTGTTTATCTACGTATTTATACACATTTTCATGTGATTTTATATAAATGTGAATATATGTACTAACCAACATGATTAATCCTTGTTTTGTAGGTTTAAATGAATTTGAGGAACTAATTTATAAGTTGGTGAAGTAGAGGAATGGAGTCGAGAGCAATTTACAAAAGTCGGCAAAGAAGCATGCTCTTGGCAAGGTCGGCCGCGCCAGTAAAGGTGCCACGCCCACGCTGGGGCGTGAGAGGAAGGCGTAAAGCGTAAGACCCCGCACGCAATAACCGCACCGCGCGATAGGGGCCGGGGCACGCTGCCAACGCGGCAACACTTGACCAAAATTTGCATTTTTTTGGCACATTCCAAGCGAGGGTACGCGTAACCTCCGTGTCACTGAGGTCAATTAGGGCATTTAGTTCCGTGACACGTCTGCTCCACCATGTGCCAAATTCAAAACTTGATGAGCCCGCAAGTGTACAAAGCGTCGTACAAGTAATATAGTGGCCCTTTTTAAGAGCCGGATGTCGAACCCACAGGGACTGGACCACCCAGCTAATCATCAAGTTCCTCTCGATGACTCGTCGTGCCACTCAGATTTCCTGGGCAATTTTGTTCAACAAAGGTACAACTCATCATATGTCTTTCCAAGGCTTGCCCACTCACTGCAGAGTCTAGTAATACTTTCGTGTGTGGGTCTAGACTTTCTACAAAGGTATGAGCCAGCACTTCATCTCATTGCTTGTGATGGGGACAAATTTCAATAATGACTTGAACCTTTCCTAAGCCAAATATAAATTCTCATCGTTCGCTTGAAACTCGCACTTCTCAACTTGCGCCTTGCTCAAGGAAAGAATCTCGATAAGGAACTTCTTTGCCAAATTATTCCACGAAGTTATGGAGTTCGGTGGCTCAGCCTTCAACCACTTTTTGCCTCTCCCAATAATGAAAATGGGAAGAGGGTCACTGACATAACTGTGGACACGCCGGTTGGGACAATGTGTCACTAATCTCAAGAAAGTTCTCTAAGTGCTGCCGCGGGTCCTCATGTGCCATCCGGAATTGACCACTAGAATGTAACAGCTGCACCATGTTCTGCTTCAATTCAAAGTTCTCCAGGCTCCGGTTTACGGATACTAGAGTTCACATTAGTCGCTAAGGAATTGCCACTTCGCAGAACCTGTCTCCGGCCGCCATTGGCCTCTCTAGTGACAATTGTGTTTGTCCTCAAGGGTGGTTGTTGTTGTACCTTTTCTTGAAGTCTTTTCAGCTTTTGCTCAAGAGCTACTCTCCTTCGCAAATGGATTTGACGTTCAGGTTCAAGCAACGGTTCCCACAAGCTCTCTATTCTTAGCCGCCTCAAAGAAGACAACCTCACCCGTAATAAGTCTATTAAGACCAAATTATATCAACACTTAAGGAAATTCTAAAAATCACACAAAAACGTATAAATTATCAAAACTTCACCGAGTCCCCGGCAACGGCGCGCAAAGCTTGATGAGCTCCAAGTGTAATGGTCACACAAGTAATATAGTGCCCTTTTTAAGAGCCGGATGTCAACCCATTGTGGATCGGACCAATTCAGCCTAACTATCAAGTTCAAGTGTGATATTAAATACCGCAAGTGTTGATTTTAAAAGTTTTCGATATAGTTAAATTAAGTCTAAATGTGGTCAACGAAATACTCTGAATTCACTCAAGGAGCAACATAGAGTTAAAGCCGGATAATCATGCGATACTACAATTTGCAATGGTTTAAGTATTAAACTATCAATTGTCATCTCACATAATTAGAATTGCATGTTCATGGTCTTCCGAACCTCTAAACACGACAAAACTAGCCTCACTACTACATTGTGAGCGAGGATGCTAATTTAGTTCGGGGCAATTAACTACATGGATGTGGTTAATGGGGTTATGCCATTGATTAGGGTCCTTCCGTACCTCCAACCATTTAACCAACCTTAGCTTCACAACTACTTCTTCGAGTGGTGGAGTGACAAATCTAAGCCGGTGTCTTTATCTCCTCCCATTTTATCAACCAAGCAAGGTGTTAGGTATATTTCTATCCTAACCACAAAATCCTATCAAAAGACAAGAACTTGCTCGTACATTCTTATGTTCTTTTCAGGGTTTGCTTTCTCAAGAATTTGCCTAGTTTTAACGTGTGTGTTTTCATGGTGATCAATCATAAAAACAAACTAATAATTAAGAATGCAAGACAAAACAATAATCACACCCTAATTCCAAAACAAATTACATAAAAACACAATCATAACCATGGCCGCAACCCTAGAGGAAGGGTTCTAGCCATTCAAGTTCGTAAATTACAATAAAACATTGTTAAAGTAACATACTTACAAGAATTGGTAGAGGATAAGATGAAATTGATGAACCCTAGGTGAGTTCTCCCACTTCTCCCTTCTCTCTAGGTTTTTCGAATAAAATCGTGACAAAAATGATTTTAGGAGCTGGGTGACCTATTTATAGTAAATGAATTTTGTAAAATTATGCTCTGCTGTGGGAATGGCTCGTGTCACGGAAAGTGTAACACGGAGCACCGCCCTCCGTGACACGGAGGTAACGCTGGAGGCACACTGAAATCACCCCAGATGCCAAGATGTCGAGGCTTGCAAACATGGTCGGGCGTGAAGTACGCCGTCGCGCAGCCGCAATGGCAAAAGGGTGACACCTGCTAGCGTGTGTCTCCCGGGCGTGGCACGACAGCCGGGGCGCACAGATGCCTCGCCCGTTTGTCGTTTTCTCTCGCGCCCGGTATGGGCGTGGCATGGTGCTGGGCGCGGCACACGCATAGCGTACACGCCTTGGCGCGCGCCCTTGCCAAGGCATGCTTCTTTGCCGACTCTTTGTAAATTGCCCTCGACTCCTCCTCTACTTCACCAACTTATAAATTAGTTCCTCAAATTCATTTAAAACCTATAAAAACAAGGACTAATCATGTTGGTTAGTACATATCTTCACATTTATATAAAATCACATGAAAATGTATATAAATACATAGATAAACAAGACTAAATTGAGCATAGCAGCACTTGGGCATGCAATTATGCGCCCAAGATCAATTTGCAATGCCAATAAAAAAATTCGGTGGTACCTCTCGAAAACAAGTGCAACAAAAGACACAAAATCGCTAAACTTTGTATTTTTCAAGAAAGTCATCTCTCAATCTATCATAGGAAATGAACCGGGTTTGGCAACAAAAGAAAACAAAGAAAGAAAATTTTTCCTTGAAAAAGAACCGTGGTAAAAAACTGGAGTTTATTGTTATCTACTATAAACAAAGACGAATATGAAACATAGGTCATTAAACATTTGGCAAAGTAAAATTGACCCATCAATGGAAACCAACACTATCAACACAAAATTTCCATTCATCAATCCGGGCCAAGAAAAATTTAAAAACACCAACACAATAAAAATCAAGCCCGATAAGGGCACAAGAGATAATAAATAGCTAACAAGAGAGACACACCCCACCCCAACTAAGAATTTACATTGCCCCCAATGTACAAAGTAAAAACAAAGATGGGTAAGAATTTCCTAAATTGACTACTCTTCGGTATCATCATCAACCTCTTCATTTTCATCACCTCGCCGCTTTCTTTGCCCTAGCCGCATCTCCCTCATCAAAGCCCGCAAATAAGTCATCAATTGGTCCTCGAGCCGTCGATGCAGCCATGGCTTGAAGGAGTCTAATGTCGGGTTCATCCATGTGTTCCCTGTTTGGAGCTCTTGCGCATCAAAGCCGGAGGGATGAGACTGCTCCTTAACCATATCCACGCGGGAGTATAGCTTGTTCAAAGTTATCAAATACATCCTTCATTGCCTTCTTCACCAACCTTTTGATAAGAGCGGCACGCTTTTGAGACAAACTTTGGAGTTGGTTTTCATGAGATCATGTCATTTTCATAAGATTTTGTATCCTCTAGGTCTAGAGGATGAAGGAGGAGGTGAAGGCCAGGAGTGGTACCTCTCCAAATCATGCCCCAAAATCTCTAGGTTCGCCACGAGGTCTCGGAGCCATGGAGGCTTGGGCTATGTTAGAGAGGTTGGGTCCTGGGTGCATCCCAAGCGTGTAGCATCTTTCTTGTATTTTTTGGAGCATCAACTTCCCTCTTCTTCTCTACACCAACCACACCCTTAGCGGAGCTAGGCTTTTCATCAAAAAATAAAGTGACTCCAACTTCTTCGGGCAAAGTTGGCTTATGGGCGCTTGGTATGGCATGGAGAGGCCTTGGTGTCTGTCTTTCTCTTCATTTGGGTGGCTACTACTTCACCAATATTTATGGACAATCAGAGATGATACAAGCAATTAATATGGCCGCCTCGAGATTTACCCCCAATCATTTTTGGACAGCATGATATGAGCCACTCCTTGCCACACTCTGGCCTCAAATTTGAGGCCTTACCTTGCAATTTTGCCTCCCATGGTGTGGCCCATACTGGCTGACCATTTGCAATGATGCGCTTACAACTAAACTCGATCTTCCTTATTTTCTACCCTTGATGCAAACTTGGTCCCCGAGTAGATCTCATCCTCCCAAAAGATGGAATTGATAGCACAGGTGATGTCCACTTCCATACCTCGATTATGACTGAAGGTAGGTAAGGAAAGTCATCTATTTTCCTTTGTGCTTCATGACATATTGCCTCGCTTGATACAAGGCATAAAACTCGCACTAGGATTTGGGAAGTAGTTTGGTAGAGGCTTTGTAAACATGTGCCAATGCCTCTCGTTGGATTGGGCATTGATGCTGGGGAAGTCGTCCCTCAGCCCTAGCAGGTCAAAGTGCTTCTCTGCAGTGAATGGTTTCTCTACGCATGTGAGGTAGTGCTTCTTCATGTCGCAATACGAGGATAATGGCATTCTTTAACGCTAAGGTAGTCTATGGTTGCTTTAGATTTGCCCTTCCCTTTGCTTTCTTTGACGTGGGAAAGAGTCTTCCCTTTTTTCTTGTTGCCTAGAAGAAGTCATAATGTTGCAGGCAATGTTAGTGCCACAAATATACCAACCTCTTTTTGTCTTTTTTTTTCTTTATGAGAAGTAAAAGGAAAACAACTATGCTATGTTAGGGAAGAACAATTAAAAGATTAGATGCCGTGACAAAATGAACACGTTTAGTGATAACCGGCATCTTCTGCCGCATGTGTATTTCAGTTAAGACCCGTGAGTTTGCAGGTGTGTCGCGGGTCTCGAGGATGCACGTAGCAAAAATGCATTGCTTCTACGTTACACCCGTGAGCTACAGGAGTCGATCCATGGTTCACGTGTTGGAATACAGGAGGGAGACAAAGGGACTGACACTAAATCCCTACTCACGCTCAAGCCTGTGTTTTGCGTATAGGGATCGGCGATTCGCAGGTGTTCGACAGTGGCCAACGCTGAGTTTTTTCAAGATCTAATTCTACCAATTTTACAAGTATGAGAATATCACATCTAATGGGTACTGCATCTCCCAAAGATTCATCAACCAAATAGACAGCACAAAGATTATTGGGACCACTTAACGCCTTCCCTTAAGATGGATGTTACCTCGTCTATCATCGTAAAACATCAAGTGCCCAATTCAACCCAATTTTATCAACTTAATTTCACAACTATCTTAACTCGCGCACACATCACACTTGCATTCATAAGTTAGCACTAAAGAGAAGAATGATGATTTTTCCTTACAAAAGACTTCAATCTATCTATCACCGGGAAAATTGGCATCTAAGCACATTGGTTACTCAGATTTCACCCCCAACAAATATTTCAAAACCTCAGACATATGCAAGAGATAAAGCATCATCAACAATAATTTCTACCCATATTTTTTAATTTGAACTCCCCCACTATACCGACAACATCAAAGCTATTGAGAGAATGTGAAGAATACAAATGGGTAATGGGGGGAACAGGGTCAAGAAGAATTTCAAAACTAGCATGCTTTCTTTGGTACTACAATTATAAAGAATCATGGAGAATAAGAATGAGAATCACACATACCAAATGAGATGAGAGAATAAATAAAAATTAAAAACTTAAACTTTTCAATAGACAACCCAAAAAAATTTTTTCTTGAGTTTAGTGAGAGAGTTGTGAGTGATGGTAGAAAATGGAAAAGAAGACGGAATTTATAGGTGAGGGAAGGTGAGTGGATTTGTGAATTTTAAGGTGCGAGTAAATGGCTAATGGGGAAGATGAAGCACAAAAAGCGTTATGGGAAAGAGAAAAGATGAAGAAAATGGAGGTTTTTGGAATGTGGAAGAAGCTTAAAAGGTTCGCTGGCCAAGGGTCAGTTTCAATAATGGATCAGTCAAAATTTTATTGTAATCTCGTACTTGTTGCCTACACCGTACCTACAATCAGACAGGAGGACACCAAGGAATTGCAAGTCCAAGCGCAGTGGTCTCTTTCTTACTATCTACTATTGTATACTACCTATGTTTCGTTGTCCGTATCTCGTATTTCGTAGGTCGCTCGTAGGTCATCTCCTATTTTTCCATATTTTTCCAAGTATTCTGGCCTGGCTCTGCGTCTGACCTACATTTCGCGGTTGACACCTCGCGGGGCCAGAGGGTCGTGCGCAGACTCTTCATTTTCCTCCTACCTCGTCCTTCGAATTTGCACTGTCTTGCGCATCAAAGACCTACGTTTCGCAGGTCTTAAGAAGCTTCTTTCCCCGTTTTTCTTTCACTTGGTCTTTCATCCAATCATCCTACAAAATCAGAAACAACAAAATATAACAAAACACTTGAAGTAAAACACTTGGGTTGCCTCTCAAGAAGTGTCTTATTTAACATCGTACCTCACGATTAATCAACAAGCGTCACTCATTCGGAGGATCATCCTCATCAAATTCATCCTCAAATCATTCCCTTGGTCTTCATCTCCATCAAGGACCGCAATAACCTTGCATTCATTAAGGGCCTCGTTGCTTGACACACATTGAATGTGATTTCCTAGCCACTAACTCTAAACTTTAACTCCCTAGCTCTACATCAACTAGATCTTCTCACCATTTCCATTAATGGTCGCCCCAATATGGAGGAACCTCAACATCGACGTTATAATCTAGCACGACAAAGTCAGCTGGCAAAATGAATTTATCTATACGTACTAGACATCTCAAGAACTCCTACAGACACTTGATAGGGCGATCCGCTATCAATAGCCTCATTATCGTAGGCTTGGGACTCCCTAATCCTAACTTTTTAAAGATCATGAGAGACATTAGGTTGATACTTTCTCTGAGATCACATAGCACTTTGTTGAACATGCACACTCTAATGGTGCAAGGAATGGTGAACGCCCCTGGGTCCTCTCTCTTGGGAGCAAGATTGTAGCCATCATGGCACTACAATGGTGCGACACCTCCATCGAGGCTCCGCATCCACAATTCTCTCTTTTACAATAACTCCTTCATGAATTTGGCATAGCCATGCATTGAGCACGCATCCACAAGAGATATATTTATGGACAACTTACCAACATGTTAGTGAATTTTCAAAATTGGTTGTCCCGTTTCTTTTAGCCAACCGCTAAGTGCAGTATGGGGGTGGAAGTCTAGGCTTGGCTCTTTGTATTGAGAGGCACTCACCCTTTCTCAATAGCAACATTCTCATGAGGAACATCTAATCCTTCCTCCCCAATTCTTCCTTATTGTCAACACAAATTGGTGCTCTTGGCACCATATCACTCACTTCATCACTTGCTTTTGAATTGAACAACTTTCTTGGCCTAACACCAAAGATTTACTATAACTTTTCCACTCCACGTGAAAATGGCCATGCAATGATTATCCTTCTTCGGATTAGGTATGTGTCACTTAGAAGTGTTCTTCATTTGGGTTCATTTGGGTTAAGAGATGGTTCATCTGAGCCTCTAGATGCTCGATGTAGGTTGAACTAGAGCTCATAGTTTGGCCAAGGTTAGACACTTCCCTTTTTAATTCCTCACTCCACTAATGGTGGACTCTACTCTTTCAACACCCTAGCCAACATCTCCTCGATTTTTGAATTACTAAATATCACTTACCCCTAGTTGCATTTGGGTCGCACTCTCTTTGGAAGGAGGTATGTATAGATTTGAGCTTCTATGATACCCTCAAGGCTTTGCTTCCAGTTCCCCATCTATCATTTCTATTATTCCATCCTTGATTTTCACAATTTTCTTAACTCCACACAAGGGGCCCTATGCGCCCTCGTGAGAACCCCCCATTTGACCCGCCATGTATTGACATTCCTCCTCATATCTAGGAGGTGAACCATCTCCTTCATATTGACCATGACCTTGTGTCCCGACAACATTCACACTCTTGGCTCCGACCCCTATAACATGTTTGTCATTACTTCAAGATGGGTCATCATCTTTACCAAGGTTTCATCTCTTTTCCTCATCACGCCTTCCCATTTTCTCGCAGCTACAGTTGGATGCGCACCACTTAGGGATACCTCGATATTTCTAGTGTTTCATGCTCTATTTGTTTTGGTCATATGATCTAGAAGAGCTGTAAAATCAAAATGTTTGGTCCATAAGGACCCATCATCAAGGTTTTTGGCCACTGACTTGTTGATCGGAGTCAAGGGAACAATAGCTGGAGTAGAACTCCATCTCGCAAACCATGGTTGGTGCATATTGCAACCTTTCTTTTGAAGCCAAGCCAAACTCTCATGCGGCTCTCGAGTTGTCTAAAATTGGCAATCTTAATCTCAATTGAAGCATCCTCGAGGAAGGAAAGAATTTGTCTAAGAAGGCATGTGTCATCTCCTTCCATGAAGTAATTGACCTCGGGCAACTCTTCTAACCAAATAGTGGCTTCCCCATTAATGAGAATGGGAAAATCCTACGAATCGACTCTTGGCTAATGTTGGTAATATTAAAGGGCTGACAGATTTCAAGAAAATTGCCGAGGTGTCTATTGGCATCTTCACTTGGTTTCCCTCCAAATAACCCCTTCATTTGAAACAAGTATAGCATGGTGCTTATCACATGGAAGACAACATTCCCTACCGTAGGCTGTAGAGGCGAATAAAACCAACTACATCGGGAAACATTGGCTCATCTTCATCCTGGTCTATGTGGCCATCCATAGAATCTACTTGAGAGTCTTGACTCCTGAAGTTCAACCTAAACAAGAAGTGAAAACAACAACTAATATAAATTCACACAATATGCTTAACTAGTTCAAGTTAACAAACAACGCTAGGCTATCAATGCCTATTCCCTGAAAACGGTGCCAAAATTGATAACATCAAAATCCACTCCTCAAAGTGAGAGTGTATACACGTTGTGGCGTAATATAATTTACCCAACTATAGTCGGGGTCGAACTAGGGAATAGGGAGTGATTACTACTAAAGGGTTATATCAACCATAATTAACTAAATATCATTACATAACAATTTATAAAGTAAATTTTGGGGGGAAAACAAGATCACTATATGATTCTAAAAACACTAACACAACAGGGCAATTCTAATTGAAGCAACAATGAGAGCAAGTACTAGGGTTGTGCTATTGACGGGGCGTCGAAGGATTGGGGTTAATTGCTAAGTCTAAAAAATCAACTGCAAGTATGAGTAGCCATGGATAAGGTTGTACCCGATATTTTTCAACCACTTGGGTATATTTTACTTGGGTTCTCTCAATCCCCAAGGTCACATAATAAATTACCATATTGTCTTGAAAAAGAGTTAAGTTTTTTCTAGCCTTAACTCTTGAATGAGTTATGAAAATGAGTCTTGTCTATCTCTAGCCCAACTCACAACTTCAAAACTTACTCCCACTAATGCTTTCTCACTCATATCCTATTTTCCTTCTTAAAGCAAAATCAAGATAAATAAACACAATTTATGTTTGCAACCATAATATTTTAATTAAAACTTAGAGAAATCATTAGATTCATATACAATAAGCGATTCGAAGACTAAAACAACAACACCAAATCCATTCTAAACCCCTATCAAGAACACACTCTATCAATAAAATTAGCTACTCATAAATGGGGATAAGAAGATTATACCAACAAAAGATTTATTAACATTCATCATTGAGTAGAAAATTTAAGCTTCAAAGTATGCTTCAATGGTGGTTCTTTACCTCACAACTTAAAGAAGAAGTAGACAAGCTCACTTTCCCATGTTTCTCTCTCTACAAAAATTGATATTCAAAAGTTCCCTTTCTAATATCAAGGTGTACAAAGTAGGGAAAGTATGCTCCTCTTTTTCTTATGCACGGACTCTCTTTTTTTTCCTGAGAAGCATCCAAAATATCCTTGTGCCAGAGCTAGATAATTTTACCCTTTTCAAAGACGGACCCCACTTGCGCGGCACTCCGTGTTTCATAGGTTCCTATCTACGAGAAGAAAGTCTCGCTACTCCTGGGTTCGTAGAAGCCTAGATGTATCCTGCCATTGCACCTAAATTTTGCAGGTGCTCTTCAACTCCCGACCAGTGTGATCCTGTGTGGGGCCTATATTTTGCAGGTGCCAACCTACGAACTATAGGTCTTCTTCTTCGAACACTTTGCTTTTTAGTTCGATTTCTCTATGTTCCTTTTGTTTAAGTTCAATAACTAAAATCAAAGAGAAAGGGCATAAAACCTTCCTAAATGAGTTGAAAACGGAAGCAAAGCTCATGCTTAAAAGCCTAATGAGTTGGTAAACACCATCGGTTGTCTCCACTTTTTTCAACACCTGGCCAGCACTTCTTCAATCTTTTGATCTCCTTAGATCACTCACACTTTTTGCATAGAGACTAAGAATGCCTTTAGGGGGAGGTATATATGGATTTGAACTTTGGTGATTATACCTCTCACCCTCTCTCTCATGCTCCCTTCATTGGTCATCTCTATATCTCTATAACCTATCATGATCCCTCCAACCTTGATTCTCATCACAGAACACCAAGGGCCTTGGTTGGAACCTGGTACCCCCCGATGATTACCCACCATTTGGCTCGTCATGAATCGAATTCTTCCTCAAATCTACCATGGGGAGCATCATTCTCGAAGGAATTAGAACCTTGAGCTCCAATAACATTTATGCTTTTGGTTTCGGAGCCCATCACATGGTTTGCAAGTAGCTCCATTTGGGTCATCATTTTTGCTAGAGTTTTTCCCTTTCCTCAATCTCTTCTCCCCATATATCATATGTCATGTGGTTGGAAGGTGCACTTGAGGACACCTCGGTCTCTCTAGTATGCCAAGCTTGATTGATTTTTGTCATCCTATCCAACAAGGCCTTTGCAAGTCCGAATATTTGGTCCATGATTGAACCAACGCAAGATTATTCTCCATGAACTTATTAATCAAATCAAGTGACCAAAAGAGAAACTTTGAAGAAGTAATCCATCCGGCAGTCCATGGTTCAGGAAAATGACCACTTTCTTTTAAACCCAACCACACCTTATGTATCAACAATTCTTCTCGTAGTTGCCAAAGTTCATGATCTCACTGTAATCAGGAAGACCCAGATGGGAAAAAATTTGATCTAAGAAATGCTTCAATCAACTCATTTCATAATGTGACGTGGAATCGAGGAAGCTCCTCCAACCACATCAGAAGTCTCTCCCATCAGGGAGAAAGGGAATAACCTCAAGCAAATCGACTCTTGGCTGATGTTTGATATGTTGAATGGTTGATAGATTTCAACGAAGTTCCATTGATGCCGATTAGCATCCTCGCTAGCTAGACCACCAAATGTACTCCCTTCATTGTAGGAGAAGTATCATGATGCTAGTGACATGGAACACGCATTCCCTACTTGGTGGTAGAAAAATAGCACCAACAATTGTGAGCAATGGGATCATCCTCTACATCCATGAATCCATCCACGCTGCCAACATCACTAGAGTGGCTCATCTTTTCCTATTCAATTAGCAAAAATAACAAAAAAAAAGGAACGAAAATAAGATGCAACACAAATGTGAATTAACAACAAAAAAAATGGAAATCAAATCTCAATCCCCCACAACTGCCATTTTTTATCACGTTTAAAAATACTTTTTCGATTAAGGGGGTATACGATTATTGACAAAATAATTTTTCAACAAGTGTCAGTCTAATCCCATTAAAGATTGAAGATTTAATTCACAAAGTGTCTTAAATCAATTCACAAGAGTCATACATCAAGTATGAACATAAAATAAATGTCGGGGGAAAATAGTGTAACAAGTAGCAATTCGAAATATAAAATCGAGGGGAAAACAATTGTTTCAATCAAGAGGAGAGACTAGGGGTGTGCATTTGATGGGGTTTGAACCTGGTAGGTATTGACTCAGAGCTTTAGGTTTAATTAGTGCATGGATAGCCTTGGCCTTGAACTCGCACTCTAAGTTTCTCAACCAATAGAGTGTGTGCTTGCCTTGAATTTACTCAAACCCCACAATAAACAAAAATCAACTAAACAATGCTTAAGGAAGGGTGTAGACTATCTTAGCACTAACCCTTTTATGAAATTTGACTAGGTATGGATCACTCTAGCTCTAACCTATGAATGAAACTCCAACTCCTCACTATTGAAGTTCTACCCAACTTTAATTTCTTTATCAAGCAAAATTGAAGTTAGAGAGCTCAATTAATGTTTGCAACCATCAATTACTAAATTACAACTTGAAGAATTCAATATATCCATGCTTTCGACTTAAATCTAAGATTAATTAGTCAATACTCATATTTGGGTCTACACAACCCATCCACACACACACCTAGAAGAGAATTTAGCTATTCATGATTAAGAAAAGAGAAATTAGTATCAAGAATAAATTCATCGGGCTTTCATTGATATCAAAGAAATAAAATTTAAATAGTGGAGTTTCTTTCCCTAATGAAAGTGAAGAAGAAAGTAGAATGTACTATGTCTATTACTTTCTACAATATTCTCTCTAGTGATTTCCACATATAAAATTGGGATAAAATCAGCATATATTCTATGCACAAATTGTTTAAAAATGCCCTTGGAAGCTTCTCAGTGTACTTGTTCCCTTATCTCTGGACGCATTTTGCCGCTCACGCGATTACGGGTCATTTCTGTAATCGCACCCGTGGTCTCGCAGGTGTCCAAGTGCGCTCGCAGTTGCCTAACTAAATTTAAGTAGTGATCTTTCTACCTCTTCTGCATAACATTTGCAAACGCAGCATCCCAATCAGAAAGCACGCATGTCATGTTCCAGCAAATCTCTGGGCCTTCTTTTTTGCATGGTATCTACTAGACGCAAATGCAAATGTGTAGCACGCATGTACTTGATTCTCTTTCAGCAGATCTCTTTCAGCTCATTTTTCTCATCTTCTTAATTTCAATCCAATGCATGCACAAATGAAGAGAAAAGCATAAAATCTTTCTAAATTGTGTTAAAGAAGCTATAGCTCATGCTTAAGAGCCAAATGAGTTGGTAAATTACCAACTCATCAATTATGCATAATAATCTCTCTTTCAGCTGATAAACTCTCTTACTTTAATATTAAAATGAGCAGGAAATTATTGAAATTTGTGGATATTTTAATATTATAAAATATTTTATTAAGGTGTCTTAGTAATATTTATTTCTCACTACTTTATTGTGATGAATATGACCATTGCTTTTCTCATAATGACCATGTCATAGTATTATTATTCTACCTCATTATGCCCTGTAATTGTGTAACCTCTAAAGTCATAATCCTCTCATAATTTACCCAAATATATTATCCCATATTTTTTAAATTTATTATAAGAAAAAAATTCTTCACCTATAAATAGTGGTGGTCATGTTCCAGTTGTCGCAAAGAAAAATATAGAGTATAAAAAGTAAGTAGAAAAGATAGTTTTATTTAGTCAAGGAGATGTTCTTGGTGGAACTTTTGGATTCAACTCTTGACTAGAGTTTGACGAAAGTTATACAATATTATTGGACTGGATAAGTCAAAATGATTACCTGGATCGATAAAATTTTATTGCAAACAGCTTTAATCTCCTTAAACACAAGATATCCGCGTCTCGCCCCGAATATATTTTATTTTCTTCATTTTATTTTTTCAATTGTACTTGTAATTTCACCAACACTATATTCAATTATAAAAATCTCTTGTATTTTAAAATCAAACAACTACACCTTTGTACTATAAAATTCTACAGTTACACCTCCTATAATATCGTGCGTATTCAAGATTTTAAGCTTATGGTTGCTCGCTTTTTAAAATATAAAGTTACTACAAATCGCATAGTATAAGTGCATAACTATTTACACGTGGTAGTTTTAAAAACTTTTATTTTTTAGACAAAATAAATTAGCTTGAAGAATTTTTAATCAGCCAAAATTTCTCAAGAAAAACAAGAGATAGTTAATTTTTTAATCACACAAGAAATTACACACATATATATATATATATATATATATATATATAATTAAAACTAATCATAAAAGTAATAAAAGTATAAATGGAGGAGGAGAGATCACAAGTTGAAACCAAATTAAAAGGAAAATTCATAAATAAAGTATATAGAAAAGGAATGAAGAATCTGTATCGGAAAAGAACTTTTAAAGCTGAAAAGATTGGAGTTGAGTTATAAAAAAATTTACAGCAGCTTGTAATGAACCCTCACTCGTTTCTCCAAGGTCGGGTCTTCAAGTCAGCGGCGGACAACAACACCCATCAGGTATTCTTATCATTGGATGCTGATATATTATAAATATACATTTGCGATAGGAGCTAATGGGTGCTTGACTACTCAGTAGATTATACGTGGTCCGCCCAAAGATGATATATATCTCGTAATTAAATATATTAAAATATAATTTAAACTATAAATAAGATATGATACTTTTATAAGATTTTAGGAACAAAGATTTAAAAGAAAATTCTTATGTTTTTAATTCAAAAATATTTAACATTTATCGCTCTCGAAAGTCATAAATAAAAATAAATATAAATTGTTTAATAAGTTATACCAAACATTAGTAATAACTTCTCTTACGCTTTGAATATGTAAGTTATTTGTAATTTTATTTAATTATAAAAATTTCTTTTTTTATTTTAATTTTTTATTTATTCTTTTGTTTCAAAATTTCTTTAGATATTAGTAGATGGCTTAATTTGTTTTGGATTTTCATAATATAAAAGGTTCAATTTAATTAATTTTTTTAGGAAAAGGATAATATCATAGGGGTGTAAGTGTAAAAATTTTATAATATAAGAAGGGTAAGTATTTATCATCAAGTATGAAATAATAAAGAAAGAATGCTAATATTATACAGAAATGCAAAAGGAGAGAAGTTCTTATTTCTCTTGATAGGATGAAATACAATGGAGGAGAACCTCTCTATTTATAGGGATAATTTCTCCTTCTAACTTTCTCCAAAAGATAGATCTCTCACTATAATATAAACATGTGTATCCACTACAATACAAATACCTTTTATAGACATTCACTATAATACAAATATGTTTATAACACTCCCCCTTGAATTTCTATTTGATAGATAATGTGTCTCGTTAAAACCTTACTAGAAAACCCAAAGGGGAAAATCTAGTGAAGGAAAAGAGTACACATATCTAATAATATGCATTTTGGCTGCCTCGTTAAAAACCTTATAAGGAAAACCTCAGTACAAAACCTCATAAGGAAAAGAGTACAATGCGTCATTAATTTCCCTAATTAGAACATCCTTGAATCTTTGCATCCCGATCTTGTGCACCATCATTCTTGAAAGTTGCAGTTGGTAGAATTTGGTGAATAAATCACATTGTCACTTGAACGAATCATGGGTAATATTGATATCACCATTCTTTTGAGCTCATATGTGTAGAAAAACTTGGCGAGATGTGCTGCCTTTTATCTCTCTTTTTATGAATCTTCCCTTTAGTTGTGCTATGCATGCTGCATTATCTTCATACAAAATTATGGGTACTTTGTCACATTTTAACCCACATTTTTCTAATGAAATGTATCATGGATCTCAACCACAAACATTCTCTGGCTTGCTTCATAAATAGCTATTATCTCAACATGATTTGACGGCAGCTATGAGAGACTGCTTTGTAGATCTCCAGATATGGCAGTAAATTTCCACATATGAACACGTAGCCATTTTGAGATCGGGATTTGTGTGGTTCGTATAAATACCCAACATTAGCATACAACTAACAAGATCGCCTTGCTAATAAATTAACAAAATGTTATGCCTTATAGTATTAGCAAGATATATTAGTTCATCAATCACACTAAGATATGGTACTTCAGGACCAAGAATTTTCTCATTCTTTTCTTGAGATTAAACAAATTATCATTCACATCAAGTGATTGAATAACCATCGAAGTATTTAATGAATGTGATTAATCCATATAAAAATGTTTGGCAACCTTCTTTAGCATGTGCAACATTGTTGTATAAAGATATCATCTCGCTAAATGTTCAATTTGCAGACCAAGACAAAATTATCTTTCCTAAATCTTTCATCTCAAATTCTTTTTTTTAGATTATCAATTGCCTTTTGAAGCTCAAGGTTGGAGTTGCAATGAGGTTTATGTCATTAGCATAAATAATAAGTACAACAAACTCCGATGTTGTTTTCTTATTTGTTTTTCCTCATATAAGAATTATGAAGAAGTTTGCAAAAACTTGTAAATGCTTCAGTCATTTTGAATCCTTCATGATTTTCAGCAAATTTTATCAAGTGATAACATTCATTAGTATTTAAATACTTGACATCTTTGGTGTTTGACTACAAGTCCAATAAGCTTTACGCTTATCAATATGCATCATTTCACTTGATAATTATTTCTACATCAACATGGTTTAATAAACGTAGAATTTAGATCCTCACAATCTTTTACAATATTGCATGCTATATTGTATCAAAGATATTGTCGACGGTATATCATTTATATCGGTTTGCAATTGGACATAACCCATTGAGATCTCATCACTTTCAATGTATTTCTTAGGTACCTAAACCTCTACGAGGTTTCATGAAGTGTTATGTCGTAGGCTCTTGAAGAGCACATTGCCTCCTTATTATGATTATTTGCTCCATTCTTTTTTTCCAAAGATTATTACAAAAGAAACCGATTGATCTACAATGCTTCATGCATACGTAGACTCTCATTCTCAGTGGACATAAATATAATAGGAGTTTTTGCAGTCGGGGAATATGAAAATATAAATACTTCGTGTATTTATCTTGAATTATTTAAATGAGAATCACAAAATACTAATTCATATATATTTATTAGCTGCTTATTCTCTCCCCTCATGTTAGTATGCATCCCCCATCATCTTTGAAAAATTCATCTCAGGTGCACGGATAGATTCGTTAATTATATACCGCACATCAAAAGTTATTTGATGAAAAATATTTGGTTCCTAACCCCTAACCAATTGAGCAGAGGGGAATTAATCATAATTTCTTAATCTAATGAATACAAGTTTGTTGTATATAATATATTATATCATAGACCAATGCACTGAGTTTTGTTCTCATAAGTACGGTTCAACTATTTAAAGCGTAGACATTCAATGTAAAACCACCTTGGATATAAAACCAACATTATCAAGATGAATTGTCCCGATTACACAGTCTGAAAAATTATACTTAACTATTAATATTGAGTAAGTATCTTTGTGAATGTCAAACTACAGGTTGACAATAAACGCACATGTGACCATCTTATAGATGCATCAATTTAAGACATCACATGGCAGTGAATGGACCCATATTCACCATTTACACTTTTCAGATTTAGATTCAGTCCCAACATTAGCTGGTATAATCAACTTGTCATGAGAACAAACAAAACAAAAGATTTCTTGAAGAATCTTCTAGTTCTTCAATATATATTGCAATACTCAATTAACACATCATATCAGATGATCAAAATGGTCATGTCAACCGATAATAATCCATACTAGTAATCTTCGTGTTTACCATGACATGTATTATTTATTTTAGTAAATTTCAAATTTACTATGACATGAATTTCACATCAATAAACTTGATTTACTATAGCATGTAATTTCATCGTGCGTATATTTTGTAGTACAAATCAGTAACTTTTCATATACATATTTCTTACTCATAGTAATTTGAAGATATGTAATCTTTCAATCATTTGTAGTCTCAATATGATAACTATTTTTATTGTTGGTAAACTCAGGTTTACTACAATTTGTGTTTTAATCCTAACAACTTTGTACTACAATATGGGATGAATGACATAATAATAAATAAACTCTTCAGAGCTTTGAATTTATTTTTCATAATATTATTTGGACACTATCCGTGTCATGATTCTTGTTGACAAACAATCAGTTCTTTTATGCACTTGATCATTAATTTACACTATCTAATATTGTTTCTAAATACTTCTAGTATCATGAAAGCAAATTCAGACACTCTGTGTCAAGAAATAAACGGTAAATATTGAGTTTTAAACTTTATTATTTCAAACTTTTTAATGCTTTCGAGAGTAGATCGCGTTTTACTACTGTGAGTAAATTATAAGACAGAGTAAATTACAAAATTTAATTTTAAAGAGTTTCAATACTTCGTGAAGTAGCTGTTAAATTTCTTATCTACTTCAGAGTAAATCTCATATTTACTACTTTTGAAGTAAATTTTCATTTACTACTTCGGGAGTAAATTTCAAGATTTATTAAGTATTGTCACATTCACATCGGGGACTGGATCTCGTATTAGATCTATATTTGTACATTTATCAAAAAGTTCATTCTTCGGAATGGAACATAATTATCTAAAGGTGACTCATCATATTAAATTATGATAGTTTAAAACTCCTTTTAATATATTACTACTTTGGGAGCAAATCCAGGTATGCATATAACATATATGATTTCTCTTACATATTTATTGTAAACTGTAACAATGTTCTTAAAAATAGACATCACTTATGATTTACATTTTCGCAAATTCCTCATTCTTGCTCATTAATAGATATCAAATTAATATCATCATATAAATTTTCAAACATTATTCGTCGGAACAAATATATTTTTCACAATATTGTTCTTCTAGAACAAATATATTTTTCTCAATATTGTTCTTCTAGAACAAATATGAGACATGAGTTGCAAAGTGAATCAATAAGTCGTTCCTTTCAAATTATATACAAAATCGATATTATTATTAGTAAAAACATAAACACTGAAATACTAACTCATCTTTTCAAAGAAACTTTGATTTTCTTATCTCAAGTGTGTGCTGTGTAGACTGTGGCCGATAACGTGTTATTAAATAATAAAGAAAGAACAAGAATATCATAGAGAAAGAGAGAAGGAGAAAAGTTCTTATTTCTCTTTGATAGATGAAATACAATGAAGGAGAACCTCTATTTATAGGATAATTTCTCCTTAACTTTCTCCAAAAAGATAGATCTTTCACTATAATATAAACACATGTATCCACTACAATACAAATACCTTTATAGACATTCACTATAATACAAATATGTTATAACAATTACGTATCAATACAAAAATTGTTCCGTAATTGAGATGTAATACATGAGTGTTTAGTATAGCTAATTCTTTGATTCAATAGAGTAGTATATTTTTTAATATCTTTTAGAATTTATTTGGTAAGTCACTTGTAATTGAAATTAATGTATTATTAGGGTAGTAATTACTTATGACCTATTTATTTCTCATGATGTAATTACAATTTAATTACAAGTTATTAGTTGTTTATTGCCACAAGTATAATACATATTTAGATTAAATTTTTAACATAAAAGTTAATTAGCAAAAATTAAGATCTCGACAAATATGTATTTTTATAAATGGTTAAAATTAGTATTTAAGATACATACTGCCTATGAAAAATATATTAATTAATAAATATATAATTTTAAAATTAAAATCAAGTTTAATTAGTATTTGTTTGTTGATATATTTTCAAATTAATAATATTTAACTTATTTAATTATAAAATAAAAGTCATATTTTTAAGAACATCATGGAATGCATGTTTGACAAAAATATTAATATTATAAATACAATAAAAAAAAACAATAATAATACAAAAATTATAAAATACAAATGATAATCAATAATTGAAAAACCACAAAAATAACAATTAAAAACTCAAATCAAAGATTAATTAAATATAAAATCAAAATTAAATAATCAAACAATAATAATTAAAATAACAAAATTAAAAAAATTAACATAATACTCTTATGTCGAATTTCAATATAACTTAAAATAAGTTTCAATTATAACTTAAGTAGATAAAATTCAAAAGAAAAGATAATATAAGTCTATGTCAGTCAACAATGAATTTATACATTAATTGAAAAACAATAATAAAATGCATTTATGTCAAATGAAAAAATAAAAATAAAAGAAATTACATGAAATCACAAGAAGCATAGGCTGGGAAATAAGAAGAAAGAAAATAAAAGATAAATAATATAAAATTAAATTAATTTTAATTAAATTACATGTTTTTTTTGTTTTTTTAATTTAAATTTAAAATAAGAATAATAGAAATAAAAAATAAAAATAAATTTAGCAATCTTGTAATTATAATAATGTAATTACCCGCAATTCCTCACATTTCCCTTGAGAATTGGAGAGTGTAATTATTCCCTCCCAATTACACTCGATTCTCTATTAATTATGTAATTATCTGACTAAATAAATAAGTCAAATGATATAATTATACCTAATTGCACTCAAATTCAATTATTAGGTGGCTTTCTAAATAGGCCTTTCGAGAGAGTTTGAAGGAAGGAAGGAAGGAGACATTTATGCTAAATTTCATCTCAACATGCGAGTCTTGTGTTTATTTTCCTTTCTCCTAACCTTATTAGTAGAGATCCCAAAAGGTATTTGTTACGACTCCTCTAGACAGGCCATGCGGGCACCTACATTGACTTTGCTCGATAGGAGAACCCTCACAACATTTCTATCAATTAGGCAATAAAATAACTTCTAGCATTCACATTTGCTTTCTTTCATTATCTCGCTAAAATTCTCAACAACATAACATTACAAAATCCCTCTAACATGACTCTAAGATCTAGTCTAGACAGTACAAAAGCTCCATTTGCATACTTGACAAATAAATAACCAGGCTTCTTTCGAAAGAGGAACACTGAAGCTGGTGCTGCTACTCCACACCAATCAAGGAAACTTCAACCTGCCACATCCTACACCAAAAAAAGGTGTAGCAAGATAGTATCGCGACACCACACGTATTGGTAGGTATTATCTGCCGACCGGAAGAAGTTAACACAACAACATAAAAAATCCATATACAATCAACATTACTAAATTCAAAATTAATTCACTTAGGAAACATCCCACCAGATTATTCAATACAACATAGTTTTTATGATTTATTTAGGTTCACGCAATTATCCTATGCTTCTAGTTGTTAAATTAGCATATCGGGCTTACCTTTCCTATTTTGCCGCAATAAGGCTTAGGCCGCTACAGCAGTTCCACTATTCCGGCGATATGTCTGTTGCAGCGTTACCTATCCAGACAGTAATCAATTTTTACCTAAATCACTTCTATTTTATTCCATCATAGGACATTAAAACATCGCTACCCTACTCACCATATCACCAAGGAATGATCAAGTCCATTTATACCCTTTATTAACCTCTTTAGTTATCTACAGGATTTTCTCCTTCTTCTTAGAAGTACAAAAAATAAACACGTCAACTTGCTATCTCATGGAACTGTGCTATCTTTCATTCAAATCCGCCATACTATCCTCCCTAACCCACGAAATCAAATTAAAACAAACAATCAAACGCAATTACAAATGTACTATCCCATGTTCACACAAAAATCATCAAACAACATAAAGGAGTTCAATTCCTACACCCGCACTCATACACATGCACATACTTTACCTCATACCACAAAATGTCATAAGATGTTATACCGGATTGAGTCGCCATGTATGGCATGCCATACTTGTTCTCACCTTAAAACCCAAACTCATATTGGTATATCCCGTATTACATTGGTATATCAATTACAATTTTCCACCTCAAGTGTACCGTATGCATCGACCATACCTACAACATCTCTGTCTCTAAATCAAACCATCAGTGATATATTGGGCTCACGCTGGCCATATCACCGTACACACATTCCGTGAGGGTCTTGTGCTTGCTATTCCAAGCCTATAACCTACATGGGACTCTAGAAATTCATGTACCGTATACCCAACCGTATTTAACATTCATCATACTTGTCCCAGGTATTCACTCAGACACCTGCCGCATGGTCCTTAGCCATACCTGTCCGTGTACTCTCCCAAACCGCGCCCGAATGCTTACCTTAGGCACGAGCCACTCGTGTATCCAGTCATTATTCAAAAATCGACTGTGCTAACTTGTCTATCTCCTTAAATTCGCCATAGGCCCCTCATTTACCACAGTATCGATAAATTTCCTTCCATATTATCCATCATCTCCGTCACACATTTATTTAATGTCAATTTCCTCGATCGCGAGATGCATAATGCGACACATCACATAAATGTATCATCACACAACAAGAATTACTCGCCTCACACAACTAAGGCTAACAATGAAATTAAATCAACTACTTGTTCAACACTATACTTCGATTCTTCCCTTCTAAAAGGAACATTCACTCCAACAATTCCATCGCCGTCTACCAAAATGACCGAAAATATTTAAAAAAAGTAGGCATACAATGTACAAAAGCTCACGCCATTCTTTATCTCTAAAGATGTGGTGTCCTAAATCCATCCAACCGCTTCGTGTACAAACAAAATTAATAACATTTAATCGATCAAGTCATAAGAATTTTGACTCGACTTGTCTCGCTAGTTTGGGCTCCGTTGCAACGACATTACGTCGTTATAACGGTCTCACTGCAGCAGTATACTATCCGCTGCAGTGGTACCGCGACAAGATACGCACCGCCTTATTCTCGTTTTTCCCGCATTTTGGTTTCTTTGTAATCTGGCTATAATAAAACATTTCATAACAAGCTTACATCAATAATTATCTTACCACAGTGTCATCATTAATACATATAACCATAATCAATTTGAAAAATACAACACCGACCACAACACATTCAAGTCATTGTGTAAGGAATTACTATCCTACGCCACTTGCTTCATCTCACACTCGAATATAGTTATAACTTATTAATCATTCCTTTTAATCAAATCCCCTACAACGAGTCTATGTGATTTTACACGTCTAAGGTTTCGATTCCAAAAAGGAAGAAGTCCATACTTATACCCGAGAACATTCTGCCAACTACACCAAAGTTAATCTCCTCAACAACATTTGACTCAAAGAAAACTAGAACAAATATCTATTTATCGGTCTAAGTATCTCTCCCCTAGGGTTTTTCTTTATTACGAGTTTTCGCTGCCCGTCTTCTAATACACTCGTTCTATATTTTCATAGATTCCAATTAATAGACCATAACATAGTTAAAAGTGTCCTATTTATCGAAAGCATATAAATCATACGCACGTATATGTTTAGCTAACCAAAGTCTAACGCAAAGGTGAGTAAACCATAGCCTACCCGGTGCCAAGCTATCCCGATCATCTTCGTCTAGGGCTATTCCATTCTTGGATTCCTCATGAAAGTTTCTAGTCATGGATGTCAAATTCCTCCCCCATCCTCTTATTTTCCTCCAAAAGTCTATTTCTATTTTTAGACGTTTTTAATAAGTCCTTCTTAAGAACTAGGTTTTAAATATATCCAAATCGAATGGGATTGTGGATTTCGGTTCGTATAATCCGCCGCAGCGGTCATACTCTCCCACTACAAAGAATCGGGCCGTGGCGAAAATGTCTCACCGCGCGTACACCCGCTTGGGTCCACCATCTCAACTACGCCTGCTCACTTATTCTCACAGGGTTTTTGTTTGTTGGGGATTTATCGCGAATTTTAAAAAATTTTAATTTGCCCGAATTTTATGGTGCCTAAATGTTATAAACGACGTGAGTCAAGTTATTTCCAACATGCATTGGGATTCTCAGCTTTTCCAAAAGTAACATAAATGAATGTTACCTTTTTATTTTAAAATAAATGATGTTCCACGTTATTAAGAAGATACTCCCTCCTTAACATTTTATTTGCTAGGTATACTAAAATTAGTTATTTTAAAATACTTGATAGTTTCAAAATTCAAGAGAAAATTGATCATGTTTTTTCAATTTACTTTAGTACTTTAAAGTCATTCTAAAATATGAAAAGAATTATTATTGTATATTTTTTAAAAATTAATAGGTTATATTAGTCAAATTACCATCCCTATTAATTTTTCTTAATGAAATTGGCAATCTTATTCTAACAATTAAAATGGAACAAAGGGAGTACTAATTTAAATGTTTGTGTATCGCATGTGTAACCTGGCAATTATTTAAAATAAAAAATTAATAACTTGTTGTAAACAATAGTGAATGTCAACACACTGTCGCATGCTATGATCCCCAAGTAATTTAATGTAGCATACTACTGTATGCAAGTAATATTTAGGCTAAATAGCCTTCTTTAGTAATTAAAAGGTAGAAGAAAAAGTTGTTTTCCCTCGTTCAGTAAAAAAGTTGTTCTCCTCATTATCTTTTAAGTTTGACACTACTGCTCTCCCTCTTTCTCTTTTATTAATTATATATTTACTTTTTTATTTCAGAATACGTTATCAACACGAATGTTCTAATCTTCTCCAAATAAATTGAGTTTCTACCTTAAGTATAATACATACGTTTTACTATATATTTAATCTTTCAAGTAGTTTATGTGATAATTTTTCTTTTGTTAACATATCTAATTTTATGATCGTTATTGGAATATACCTCAACTTTAATATGCATACAATTTTATTTTAACTATTCATATATTTTAAATAATACGAAAGTACTGTCTTCTTATTTTTGGCAAAATCAATTGACCTAGATAACAAAATATATTTTAAGTTGGTAAATATGTGTATACGATGGAAGCTGGGTGTGGTGGATTGGATACAAACTAGTCCCTATTTTCAATTGAGTTTTAGTGTCATATATAATTACCTATATTAATTAGTAAACCAATTTATGTTTACTCAATATATATTTATGATCTATTTAATTTATTTGTATTCGTAAATTTAGTTTTAATTGTCTTTATCTTTTCTAATTTATTTTATTTTTTTTTTAGTTTTCACCATGTTAATTTATCAAATCAAGAGTTTGTGACACTTGATATTACCTAAAGAATTATTTATCATAGGTTCTTTGATGCTAAATTCACCTCGACGCTAAAGGTCTTGGAACTACCATTAAATAAGAAAATGATGCATCAAATCAAGATAAAGCGAAGGCCATGACTTTTCTTCGTCATCATATTCATGAAGGATTAAAAACTGAATGTTTAACGGAAAGATCCACTTGAATTGTGGAATTATTTAAGGATCGATGACCACTTAAAACTTATGGTATTACCGAAAGCTCAATATGGACACACCTTCGCTCAAGATTTTAAAACCGTGAATCGTATAATTTCGTTATTCACAAAGTAAGTTCCATATTAAAATTATGTGGAGAAACTATTTCTAATGAGGACTTACTGTAGAAAACTTTATTCTACTTTTCATGCTTCGTATGCGTTGCTACAACAACAATACCGTGAAGAAAGGATTTAATAAATATTCTAAATTAATTACATGCCTATTTGTGGTCGTGGGAAAGGCAATAATACTCTATTGATGAAAATCAAGAAGCTCATTCATCGATCTGCTCCATTCTCTAAAGTGAATGTTGCAGAAACATATGGAGCGCCTCAAATAAGATAAAATAATTATCAAGGCCGTGGTTGTGTCCATGGTCGACGTGGGAGTAGGATGTGGTAGAGGACGAAACTATTATCGTCATCATGGTGGGAATAAATTGGAGAACAATAAAGTTTCTCAAAATAATCCTTCAAGAGGTAAAGCCAATATTTACCACAGATGTGATATGAAAGGTCACTAGGCACATTTTTATCGTACACCCGACCATTTTGTCAAATTTTATCAAGCCTTTCAAAAAGAAATATAATAACATGAGTACACTTATCTTTCAAAATGATGACGATGAAGCAAAGCCTCAAACAAATATGATGATATTGAGACAAATCATGTTTTATAAAGATATAATTTTAAATGTCTCTCAAATATTACTCATCTAGAAGTCAAGACTTAATGATGGTATTGACTAATAACCGATCATCTTATGGGGAATAAAATGTAAGAAAAGTTATTGTTTTCTTTTATGTTTTCAACTAGGTTCTTCTTCTAAATGTTTCCTATAGTATCATATTTTCCTAATTTCAACACTTCCAAGACAATTTCTTAAAGTTATGTATGTTATAGTTGTTCATATTTTTATAATATAACTTATTATTTTCAAGGAATAATATGAAATTTATCAATCACTGGCTGGACCCAAGGTCAATCACGATGACATAATGCTCTTATAGATAATGCTACAACACACACTATTATAAAAGATAAGAAATATTTTTTATATTTGAGATGAAAGAAGCTAATATTAATATAATATCTCGTAGTACAAGACTAATTGAAGGCTCGTGTAAAGCTAATTTATTACTTACCAGAGGAACAAAGTTGATAATTGATGAAGCATTATATTGTAGTAAGTCTCAAAGAAATCTGCATAAGTTTCAAAGAGACATTTGCCAAAAATGATTATCATATTGAGACTACAAATGATGAAAATATTGAATATCTTAATATTGCTACAATGATGTTGGGTAAGAAATACGGTTCTGAAAAGTTACCTCCGCCTTTTCTTCCCAGCTTATACTATACAAGTATTATCATGGTTGAAACACATGCCATAGTAAACGAAGTCTACTAATTCAAATGATTTTAATATTTGGCATGACTGGTTGGGCCATCCCTGTTCTAATATGATGCACAAAATAATTGAGAATTCATATAGACTCCTCTTTGAAGAATCAAAGATTCTTCAATTCTATTGAATTCTCAGGTACATGTTCTCAAGGAAAATTGATTACTAGGTCATCAATAATTAAAGTGAAAATTGAATCTCCCGCATTTCCGGAACATATACAAGGTGATATATGTGGACCTATCTACCACCATATGGACCATTTAGATATTATATGATTTTAATAGATGCATCTACAAGATGGTCACATGTGTATTTATTACAACTCGCAATTTGGCATTTGCGAGATTGCTTGCTCATAATAAAATTAAGAGCACAATTTTCGTGATTATGCAATTAAGACAATCTGCCTTGATAATGCAGGAGAGTTTACATCTCAAACCTTTAATGATTATTGTATATCAATCGATAACAATTGAGCATCCAGCTTGCTCATGTTCATACCAAAATGGTCTAGCGTAATCATTGATCAAACGCTCCAATTAATTGCAAAAGACAATGCTTATGAGAACAAAACTGTCCAATGTGGGGTCATGCTATTTTTGCATGGAGAAGCCTTTTGTGCGGATCGTGCCCACAAGTTATAATAGAGTATCCCCTACAATTGACTTTTGGTTTGAGCCAAATATTTTTCATCTTAAAATATTTCAATGTGCGCATATTGCCCAGCTTCGCTCCACCACAATTCACAAAAATGGGTCCCCAAAGAAGGTTGGTGATATATATTGGGTATGAATCTCCTTCAATTATAAAATATTTAGAACCTACAGACTAAAGGATTTATTTAAGGACAAGATTTCATCGATTGTCATTTTGATGAATCTATTTACCTAAATCATTAGGGAGAAAATAAGCAAACAAAAGTGAGATAAATTGGAATGTATTATCACTATCTCATGTAGATCTTCATACAAATCAATGTGAACTGAAAGCTCAACAGATAATCTATTTGCAAAATATCAAATCAACTATCGATGTATTCATTGACCTATCAAGAGTTAATACACTCATATTTCGCCCGCTAATGCTCCACTCCGAGTTGATGTCCCTAAGAGGACAATCAATTAGTGCAAATGAGTCTAAACCATGCTTAAAACGTGGTAGACCAATTGGTTCCAAAGATAAAAATTATCGAAAAAGAAAAGGAGCAAACAATCAAAATGGTCATAATATAGAGGAAGCTACCAAGAAGAGAAGAGAGACATAACAATTGGATAAAACCTCAGAGAGGCTTGAGGGTACCAAAATAATAAAAATAAAGAGATCTCAATAAATTATGTCTCATTAAAAAATTATGGAACCGAAATAATACAATTGTCGATAATACTTTTTCCTATAATGTTGCTGTTGAAATAATGCAATAAGATGAGGATCTTGAACTAAAATTTGTCCAGAAAGCACAGAAACGACACAAATGGAAAGATTTAATTCAAATTCTCTTGAAAATGTGCTTCTGCCTATAGTCCTAACACCAAGGTATGAAGACAAAGGGGGTACAAATGAGTTTTTAGTGAAAAAAATGAGAAAAATGAAGTCGTAAGATATAAAGCACGACTAGTGGCAAAAGGATTTTCGCAAAGACCTAGCATTGAATATATGAAGACATATTGTCACGCCCTCGAAATTAAGGCACTCGGATGGGACAATTTCCATACTTGAAGTCATAGTAATTCCAAGTCGACCACGGTCATCATAACACCGGGCATTATGAGCTAAAAATATGTAGGAAGCTTTAAAATAATAAAATAAAATATTTATGAAGAAGAACTAAATCATAAAGTTTTAAAAATAATCAAACAAGCTAAAAATCCAAACTCGTATGTGTCCGGGAAGTCATCATGATGGAGCCATGGGAAGGCCCTGGGAAGCAAGTCTAAGTCTCGGCTGAAAGAAAATATAACCGAAAAGAGATAATCCGTCTTGTAAAGATGAGGACTCACCACGATGCAAACAAAACTTTTTGTGGCAAGATCTCAAGCTAACGGAAGCCGAGATCGAGAACCTGCTAAAATGTATCATAAAGTGATACAACATAAAAGGTATGCGTCAGTACTTTGAATGTACTAAGTAAGTGAGAGAAACCATAACACGGAGAATAAACAACCGAATTGTAAAGACATGCAATGACCAATCAAAGTTATTGAAACCGAATAAACTGTGATATATTGAGATAGTCAAATGATCCTTGCCTCGATGGTCAAGGACATGCCCTAAATCTCGAGATACTAACTGGCACCGTAATGAACTGGACCGGCCTGAGTAGTATGAAACTGCTCTTCTAACCGAGCTAATATGAGACCGAACCGAACCGACTAGTGGAGGTTATAATCGACATATAACCACGTGAGCTAGATGTCGAGTCCATGTACACACCCCATCGCAGGAACCAATATAATTATCGTGTAGTATAAAGGCATGAATTGTGAAAAAATCACCGTGTGGGGCCATGAGGCCATTATATATTTTACGGTGGTAACGTAGTTCGAAACCCGGGTGCGCCGGAACCCCACCCCTCGGCTGCTAAGTCCTACTCCCACTTGATAGTCCTAACATGATTATTACTGCCAAACGGATAGCTCCGACACTGGGACCTGACTAAGTCAGACATACTATCCTGTGGATCACTTTGACAGTCTTATTGGATCGGATTTAGAAACCTGTGTTCTAAGACTCGGACAGAGCTACTTATCCGGGAGCGTCATAACCGCTTCAAAGAACAACCGAGGCTGAAGCCGGTGGTTCTAAGACTAGTCAAAACTGCTTATCTAGGAACTTCATAACCGTCTAAAGAACCACTAAAATCGGATAACCGATGTTTGAGTCTAAATATCGTATAACCGGGAGGTATCACTCGACACCTCAATAATTAATCTGTATCAAACCGATCAACTAACATTTCTAGACAACACTAAGTCTAATAATATAACTGAGACTCGGACATGTAAATATCTCACTAAAATTTTCACATACACCTAATAATATGGGGATTTCAAACTGCTAGAGTCAAGCTACAGAAAAACTAGTCCAACACGCGTGATCCCAAATTCTACCGAACTTGGTGACTTAGGGCTAAATTATTCCACAAGATATAATTATCATAAATGTCTAAAAATAGGAAATAATAAGTAATTAAAATCATGAGAAATATACTACTCGAAATTTTAAAGATATAAGTCTGGCGTAATCTTCCACATTTCGAATCCACAAGGCTAAACTGAAAGAGGAAAATAGCAAAGATTTTGGGGACACAAGGAAGAACTATTCCCTTGTTGAATTCTCACATACCCGTTGAAGAAATTGTGAGAAGATCCCTTGAGAATTTGTGAAGAAGTCGATTACCCTAGCTTCGCTTCCCGAGTCTTTCTCGAGAGAGTTCTACGTCTCTAACTTCGAGAGTTTGGAGTGATGAATGAGGGATGAAAACCGTTCAACCCCTCTAAATTCATCAAAAATATACTTAAAAGACGTAGTATAGGCCTAAGATCATAGGAATTATGGTGTCTCACAACTCGCAGAAAAGTTGATCGCGTCTCCACGAGGGACTTAACGAGTCGTCTCCGCTGACCACGACTGCCACGTCGGTCACCTCTCGTCCTCACACTGCCATAAATAACCAGGGAGTCACCAAGGGCGACACCACGACTGTAATTCTCCCAACGAGAAATGCGTGTTGGAGAACCTGTTAAGTGCACTTTCCCAAACTTCCTCTTCCTTCAACCATCCTTGACCACGACTCACATGACAACTCGTGGTGGGTGACCCGACTCGTGGTCATACCCGTATCACTAAATTCCCAAAATTTCAATCAAGTCCGAACCTCTTCACCATGAGTCACCTTATGACTTATGGCTCACTCCCATGGGTCACAAGACGACCATTCTCGTGACTCCGGTGCAGAAAATCCTGTTTTCTCCGTTTCAATCCCTGATCTGGTCTTAAGGTTTCGGGGCATTGCAATATCTCCCCTGGGAAACATTCATCCTCGAATATTGAAAACCACACAAAGTAGAGAAATTCAATCGTTGTATTTAAATATTGAACATTTAAGCTTAAAACTGACGAAATGACCGCTCCGAACCGAACTAAATGACCGAACCGAATTTATGAGTCACACTTACGTACATTGACATGAAAGAAACTAGGTCACAGAATTGAGAATGAAACTCGAATAGAGTTTTAGTGGAGAAAATTGATACCTTAAACTTAAATTGAACCGTAAGGAAATAAATATGGGTATGTAGCCATCATATCTCTGTCACTTTCCCATGTAGCTCCCTCAATATGCCGATTCCTTTTATAAAACTTTGACGAAGCTACTTTGTTTCTCTACCTACGAATCTCGACGATTAAGGATCTAAACCTAGACCTCTTCGTAAGAGAAACTATCTTTCACTCCCATACTATTTAGTGGCACCACTGAAGCTGATCATCGATGCACTTCTGCAATAGTGACACATGAAACACTCGGTGCACATATGATAACTCAAGGTAATTTAGCTCATAGGCTAAGCATTTCCAATTTGCCTCGAATTTTGTGTGGTCCCACATATCTCTGGACCGAGCTTCTTTCTTTCCAAATCTCATCACCTCTTTTCATGGGTGAAATTTTAGATAACCAAATTATCCACCGCAAACTCTACCTCTTTATCCTCACATCAGCAAAAGATTTCTGATGGCTTTGCGCTCGTTTTCAATCTTTCTGATGAGCCGTACTTTCGCATAGCTTCATGAATAGACTTCTGGTCTCTACTAAGGTAGCTTCACCAACATTAAACCACCCTATTGTAGATCTACACCTCCTTACCATATACCTCAAACGGTGCTATCTAAATACTGGAATTGCAGTTAAAAGTGTTGTACGCAAACTCTCGATGAGGTAGGTGATCATCCCAACTGCCTAAAATTGATCAACTGCACATGCTCTTAGCATATCTTCTAAAGTCTATATAGTCTTCTTATCTTGTCCATCAATTTGCGGGTGAAAAGTTGTGCTGAGTTTGACCTGGGCACTAAGTCTCTTCTTAAAAGACTTCAATGAGAGGTAAATTGGGTACTTATCTTAGATAATGGATGCGGCACCCCATGTAATTCGACCAACTCTTAGATATAAAGCCTAACATGATCCTCAGCTGAGTCTGTAGTTTTAACGGTGAGGAAATATGTTGACTTAGTCATCCAGTCTACTATCACCCGCATTGAGTCATGCCGCCAACGAGTCCTCGAGGCACTCCGTAATAAAATCCATATTTACTTTCACACTTTATTTGTGGGTATGTTGATATCCGAGTCATACCACCACCCCTCGGTGCTCACTTGACCCGCTAGCAGTTCTGGGCACTTAACTACAAATTCTGTGATGTCTCTCTTCATGTCGTTCCACCAGTAAATATCTCGTAAATCACGGTACATCTTGGTAGCACCGGGTGGATAGATTATCTTCGAATCGTGTGCTTCAGCGCATTCTCCACGTCTCAAATCACCACATTCGGTACGCACAATCTCTGGGCTCCTAGTAACGGAGGCAGTGGAGCCTCCCATTTGGGAGAAAGCCTCCACCTCTTTTCGAGAACCGCCTCCTTTCACTCTTTAAGCAAAGATGGATCTTCATCCTTCCTCACTTAACTTCAACTACCAACAAGAAATTTGATCCACTCGCACAATTCATTCCGCCCGCCAGAGCTGACCAAATCGCACTCCCAACCAAGCTAACCTGTGGATATCCTTTACCAGTTCCCTTCTTTTTTCAAACATGGACACACCCCCATAGACATCCTCGTTTAGGGCATCTCGCTACCACATTGGCTTTTGCCCTAGTGATACAACACACTCATGTCATAATCCTTCAAGAGATCCAACCATCTTTTTTGATGAAGATTTAGATCTATCTGATTGAATATACGGAAGGGGCTCATGTGATCGGTGAATACATCCACGTGAGCCCTCGTAAAGGTAGTGCCTCAATATTTTCAACAAAATACCACAAAATACCAACTCTCAGTCATGAGTTGGATAGTTCTTCTCATGAACTTTGAGCTGCCTGAGGCGTGTTAATACATTACCCCCGCTGCATCAAAACGCAACCAAGTCCCCAACTTTGAAGGCGCTACACACCACAAACTCATCTCTGCTCCTTCCTGCAAGGTCAAACCGGAGCGGTAGTGAGCCGAGTCCTCAACTCCCCGAAACTCTTCTTACACATATTCCGAACACTTCAATTTCACTCTTTTTTCGAGTCAACTTAGTCAGAGAAGATGCAATAGAGGAATAACTTACGTAACGTCGGGGTAATAACCGGCTAGGACTCAAGAAACTTTTATTTCATGGAAGTAGGTCTTAGCCAGTCTTTCACTACTCAGATCTGAGATCTACATGAATACCCCTACTCACATCACGACCAAGGAAGGTCGTGCAGACTTCAACCAGAATTCACAATTGCTGAATTTTGCGAACAACCGGTAGTCTCGAGCGTCTAAAGCACTATCCTTAGGTGATTAGCATATTTTTCCTCATTTTTGGAGTATACCAGAATGTCAGCTACTAAATACATGAACATATCTAGATACTACTTTCAGACTCTGCTCATCAAACATGAGTTTGTGGGCATTAGTGAGTCCAAAGGACATAACCATAGAACTCATAATGGCCATATCGAGTTCCGAAAGTCAAGCTGCATGTCACATTCTTTGACTCTTAGAACATGATACCCGACCCGCGCATCTATTGAGATACAACTAGCTCCCCGGAGCCGATCAAACAAGTCGTCAATCCTCGGGTAGGGGATACCTGTTCTTGATCGTGACCTGTTCAACTCATGGTAATCGATGCACATCGGGAGGATACCATCTTTCTTTCACATGAATAGTAATGGAGAACCTCAGTGGGAGAGATGATCGTCCGATAAAACCTTGATCATAGCACCTCAGCTGCCTCCTTTAACTCCTCAAGCCTTGTGCTGTTTCATCTTCAGAAGGAGAGATGAGATGGGTTATGTCCAAAGAAGGTCTATGCCGGTCTATTTCCCGCTCGTGAGGGACTCTGAAGATATCAGTGAGAAACAATGCTGGTGGAACTCGCCGATAACCGGAACCACTTATAGCTTGGGGTATCTTAGCTGTAATCTTTGATCCAAAAATAGATGATAAATATACTCCTTTGAAATAAGTTTTCTGGCCTTAAGGTAGGAAATAAACCCCTTAGGCGCTGAAATACCGCTCATTCACTCTATAGCCGGCTCATTAGGATCCAAACCTGACGCACTTAGTTTTGGTAAATGATGCGTAACAAAAGCGTAACCAATCCATAATAAGAATGAGGTCAAAGTCAGCCATGTCTAACTCTACAATATTAGCGGAATGACCTTATTCAAGATTGAGATTAGTAGTTCCTGATACACCTATGTTGCTCTAATAGACTCGCCAACTGGGTGGAGACTCGAGAATGGCTCGAGAGCACTGAGGACTGATATCAAACTTGACAACTACATAGGGAGTCATGAATGAAGTGTGATCCTAGATCTAGTAGGCATACACGTCTAGATGGAAATGTAACATACTGCGGACTACGGGCCAAAGTGAGCTCTCCGATCCCCGAAAAGAGGACAAAGCATAAACACGGTTTTGGTGTCAGTTCACATCCAAAACATCCCTCTCTTATTCCGAAGAAATTCTCCTCGGATAATTCTTGCCACACTTAGGGCAAGCTGGGTAGGTGTAGTTGTCACTTGCACTCAGACTGAGACTGTAAGCCGACAGCCCACCTTCCCCGATCCTTGCGGGATCGAAAAGTAGGGGCACCTGTTGAGGTGGGTGCCGAAGCTCCCTTCATTGCCAGGCGGTTATTACTACTTCAGATTCCCTAGCATCCATAACTGGACCGCCGCCCTTGCCCATTTGTTCTCCCGCTCCAAGTCCTTTTAGTTTTTCTGTTCCCAATCTGCTGGGCAAGAACTATGAGGCTAGAGAGATCGATATTCTTAATAAGCATTGCGTACCCTACCTCCTTGAGGACCAAGTTTGATACTCCATTAACAAACTTTTAGCATGCGAGCCCTTGTCTCGGCTAGCATCTCTAGAGCATATTTAGACAGCCTTGTGAACTCCAGTGCATACTCTTCCACCATCCAATTTCCCTATTTCAGATTCATGAATTCAACACCCTGGCCTCCCGAGCTCCCTGGGAAAGAATTTGTCAAGGAAGGCTATAAAGGAACTCCCATTCCACCTGCTTCGGCTCCGCCGGTCTACCCTCCTTTCATCGGTCATACTAGGATCCAGCTACCCTTTCGCCTGGTAGCCAGGCCTCACTCTCCGAAAGCTAACACCCATAATTCGGGTGATCTTCCCAAGCCATCCATGAACTCTACGTCCTCTCCCTACCTTCAATCCATGGAAAACTAAAGGGTTCATCCTGGTGAATTACAAACCAGAAGTCAGCTGACCCATTATTATTTACCGGAATCACTTGCTGGTTCACCTGATTAGTGAATGTCTGTGTGAGTAGCTGGATAGCTGGTCTGAACACACGAGGACACTAGGTCGTCCCCGGGAGGGACCACACTGAAATGGGTGGGGCAGGTCGGTGAGCGTTTCCAGCTCCTTCTTCCGTCACCACACGTGGTGGCATTATTTTCACCGAAATGAAACAGAGAAGTAGTTAGAAAAATGTTTCGGATTGAACTGGAACAAGATAAAGAGTATGAACAAAATAGAGTTTTCTATAACATCTCATAGTCTCCTCGTCATAAGTGTTGCGTACTACACCCATGAAAAGGACTCTACTTGATGTGACTTTAAGACATCCTAGGATGAGTAAACCTAGTGCTTTGATATCGAGTTTTCACACCCTGAGTTTATACCTGGACGGGACACTTACTTTGAGCCACCAACTCTATCCAACCCATGATCATCATAACACTGCATTCTCGAGGTAAAAACATATGGAAGCTTTAATATAATGAAATAAAACATTATGAAGAAGAACTAAATTGAAAAGTTTTAAAAACAACTAAAACAAGATAAAAATTTGAAACTCTATTTGTGTCTGAAAGCCATCAACTGGAGTGAGCGCCGACAAACCCCAACCAACTCTAAGTATAACCGAAAGAAAATATAACCCAAAGCGTAGATATAATCCTCGTCCTAGAAAGATGAGGACTCACCACTGATGCAACTTAAAAACTTCTGGGTGAGATCTGCTAACGGAGCTGAGATCAGAACCTGCAGCCTATATCATAAAATGATACAACATAAAAGGTATGCGCCAAGCATTTCTGAGCGTAATGAGTACGTGAGAGAAACCATAACACGGAGAATAAAACAACTAACCGTAAGACATGCAATGACCAATTGAAATACTGAAACTGAATAAACTGTGATATACTCAGATGGTCGTACGACCTCGTCTGATGGTCAAAGACATGCCCTAACTGAGATACTAATCGAAGTACTATACCGAATTGATTTGAACCGAGTAGTTCGAAAATGTTCTAAATGAGCTAATCCGAGATTGAACTAAACTCACTAGTGAGAGATGCTATAACCGATATGTAACCACGTAAGTTAGACATGGTCTCGATTACACCCCATTGGTAGGACCCAATATACCTTGTCGTGGTATAAAAGAATGAACTGTGGAAAATTACTGCGTGGGGCCTTGAGGCCAATAAGATAACCCACTTGGTGACAATGTAGTTCGGGAACCTCGGATGCGCCGGAACCCCGCCCCTCTCGGTGCTAAGTCCTACTCCCACTGGATATCCCAACATGACTACTACCGCTGCTGACAGCTCGATACTGGGCCTAAGACAAGTCGTGGATACTATCTCGGCGAAAGACTTAAGAGTCTTATCGCACCAAATTTAGAAATTGGTGCTCTAAAACTGGTCAGAGTTGCTTATCTCGAGAGCAACGTAACCGCCCAAAGAACAAACCAGCCCAAGCCGGTGGTTCTCAAGATCGTCGTGAGCTGCTATCTGTAATGCTTCGCAACCATCTGCAATAAAGAACAACAAAAACTAACAATGAGCTCCAGCCCAAATGCTGATAATTTAGAGAGGCATCATCATACTCAAAACAACTGTTAAACTATCTAAACCGATATTTTCAGATACATCAGATTGGACAAGTGTAAATATATCTATTTCAATTTCTTACATACTAAGCATTATGGGGATCAAATTCAAGTTATAATTCAAAATATATAAAGAAAACGAATTAATATGTAAAGATCTTAGCTCCTACCAACAGATAGAGAAGCAAATATCTCCCAAGATATAAATTTCCTATGTAAACAAGAAATACAGCACAAAGCAATAAAAATGCGAAACAGGCCATCAGCCTAAGAGATAAGTGCAGAAAAACTTCGCTTCAATCAGGCTAAACTCAGTGAAAAAGGCGGTATTCAAAGGCATGAATATTCACCATTAACAAAATATCGTAAAATTATGTCATATGTTTGTAATGCCCATTGACGTCTGTCAAGTTTCTGCTCGGCCTTCAGAATGCAGGATAATGAGAGGAAATCACTGAACCAAATCATCAGGCAGCTGTAAGAGGCAGCAGTGCCTTAGGACTCACACGGCGTCGCGCTCAAACTTATGCAAAAGTTTATCGTTTTAGTCTCAATAGTATCAATAGTTTATGCCTCTTAATTACCACTCATGTCACAAATCCATTTGGTACAAACAACTCCTGCTTTTAGGTCTTCACTAAGGCCGCATGGCTGGAATGTTGGCTGGTGACCACACTCGTGTCACCATCGTCCCTTGTCGCCGCAGGTCTGTGAGGGCTCTCACATCACATGGTTACAACTCGGAAAGCTCACCAGCCAGCAGAGTGACCATTGGCACTGTCTCAAACTTTTCTTCAACTATTCCTGACCATGACTACTTGACGACTTCGGTGTTGATCATGCCGTAAGCACCTGCCCTGGGCCAAGGAATGCCCAACCTTCCCCACGTTTCACCATCTTATATATGTGTTCCATCTTGCCTTCACATTAATTTGTCTCAAACCTGGGTAAGAAAAATCCTGCTTTTCCTCAGCTTCACCCCAATGTTCCAGCTTCAAATAAGTACTCTCATGGACAAATCACCTTTAAGATATCGAACTTGTCCATCATAGGGAAGTCCTATCGTGGTTTACGATAGTTCAATACATTAATACTACTAAGAATGATTATATTTTTTTTTTGAAAATCTCCAAGATCAAAAATTCTTACTATAAAGATTCTGAGAGAAACTTGAACACAAAGCTGAAATCCTTATGCTGGATGAATAACGTGATATATGGCATCGCTTCTTAATAATTGTCACAGCTGAGCAAAACAACCTTATCATTCCTTGTGTCTTTATAAAAGGTCTGATCT
The DNA here is from genome assembly GCA_018107945.1 of Datura stramonium. Classification (NCBI taxonomy): domain Eukaryota; kingdom Viridiplantae; phylum Streptophyta; class Magnoliopsida; order Solanales; family Solanaceae; genus Datura; species Datura stramonium. The sequence continues at coordinate 47,659 of JACEIK010006301.1, read as the reverse complement.
AAATTATTATAATATCGTAAGGGTTAAGATGACTGAATACTTGTTGAACTCCTGAAAAGAGCTCTGCAAAAAGGTAAATGTTTGGTATAGTCTTGAAATGAAACACTTGGGTGTCAGTAAAATATTGTTCAAGTCTCACAATTATTATCAAATGAACATTTGTCATCAACCAGTGCCACTGAAACATTAAAGAGATTACATGGAGACACAGCAATCATTAAAAATTCAACATATTGCATCATTTGATGGTAAATAAAAGATCTGGTATTCTCGCCTCATGAAACGATGAAGAACTTATAAAAGTTTAAAGCTAAATACATCTTAAAAACACTGGTATTACCATCGCCACAATTTTCTTACTCGCATAGTGGGTTTTATTTTTGTTACCTTTGTGGTCAGTTCTTCCCCACATGGAGATATTGGAAATGCACATGGTTATTATGATCAGATTTCAGGGAACATTGATATGCCACTCGTTGGTCTCACAATCTCGCTTGCAACTGTTGCTGGTGATGATACAATAATTCCACAGCAGCGATCTGGGATCAGCTGAGGTCCTGTTCCGGCGACTGACCCAGAGCCAAAACAGAGAGTAAATCAGTGCTCACACCAGCTCATGGGATGGCTTCGTGAGTGGCCCAAAGAGGTACCACTTGCCAAGTGATCGTGGTCATGACCAAGCTTACAGTTTGGGAGGCCACTGACTGGAGATCACAGCCACACACCAGATCTCGCTGACCGTTAGATGTCACTGTGAGTGATAATGTTGTTGTGATTTGAGGCAGCAGGTCACGGGTGTAGTGATCGCATTCTGGTCACCTGAAGATACTTATCACAAATCCTTCATAACCCTCCTGTTTGTCAGGCAAGAGACTATTGATGTTATTCATTTGACAAGTGGTCTCATCATGACATTCGGGGTAAGTCTTTCGTGGTGGTCCCAGGTGCCCGGCTGTATCTGATGACTCGCGCCTGAACCGTGTCCCCGCAGAGTCGCCTGGCCTCGTGGGGACAGGAAGTCGGGAAAATTTTGCAATTTAAGTAAGGGTATTTTCATAATTCCTAAATTCGTAAGGCCTAAACTACTTTTAAGGTCTGAATGGGCCTTTAAGGGGGCAACGTTGTTAAGCCTCATTCATGCATGCAAGAGTATAAAGAGGAGATTAGGCGTGATTCAAGGTGCTCTTCCTCAATATCTTCTTGGGCAATCTAGGAAAGTTGAGAATCGCCTATCCTGTATGTAAGGTCATCAATGGGTGAATTCTTTCACACCCATGCTTCTACTTCTATGATTTTACTTTAAAATTTACTAAGAACTCATGGAGTTTTGTAGTCGAGTTATATGAAAAACTAACGATTTGACTATGGGTTTTGGTGATTTTAAAATCTTATCATAACCTATGGATTTGATCATCTTTGAGATTTAACGATTATAATATTATTGATTTTTGATTTCTTAAATAATTAGGCTTAATTATGCATGCTCTATGATGAACCGATTTATGATCTATTATTCCATCGATACCTTAAGAGATCTCAACATGAATTATGTTTTGAATTATGAAATTATTATGTTACCCATTATGATTTTATGAAATTCAAGCTATATATATGATCTATATGTATGTATAAATCCTATTCATCAGTGAATTATGCTTTGGCCAACTCACTGCCTCATGTCATGGATATATCATGGTGTTCAAGCATGTTTACGATTATCAAGATTTAACTAGCCCATAATCTCATGTATGTATTATTATGAGCACTATATATGTTTTAGGAGAAGATTGAACACTGGTAGGTTCAGAGCTCATGTTAAGCCCCAGATCTCATGAACTACGTGCCACCGTAGGTATAAAAGGGGGACCTCTTTTATTAGTCCCTAGCCTAAATAACCCCATTTTCATGGTGATATCACACTTTCATGGTTCTACCCTTGGCGCAGGTGGACACTCCCGACTAGTTACAAGTCGGGCTTCAGTGTGCTCATATGGGGTATGTCAAGTTAAGAGAACTCCCACTATTCCTCATGATTTATGCATGTTATGATTAGGAATATTGGCTCAATTCATGTCCAATAAATCTTTCCTCTACGATTATTAATGATTGCATTACAAATTTTAAAACCTTGAACCTTACGTTGTGTTATGATGTTTATGATACGAGCATGATGCCCTACTCTTACGATCATTTATGAGCTTTATATATTTTAAGTTTATGTTTTACTTACCTTGCTTACTCGTATATTCCACGCATCACCGTGATGATTTTCTCGTGTTGTATCGCTTTCTCATGATACAAGATCTCGCCTAAGGCTCACCCTCCTGCAGAGGTGAAGCTTCGAGATTGTTATCGCCTTATTGGTGAGTCCTCATGTTTCGAGGGCCATATTTTCTAATTCTAGAATTGTTGGGTTAGTTGGGAGCCGGTTTCATCAACTGGGCTCTTCATGATTAGAGGCTTCAAACTGGTAAGTTGTGCTCGCCTTTCATGTATGGATCATGTATTGTCTTTTCTTCATTGTTATGACATTCTTACATTTTCTTTATGTTATGTCTTCCGCTCATGTTATTTAATTAGATGTATGCTCATGCCATGAGTTGACTTGGTGTCTCTGGGGTTCCTTGTCCTAATGCCTACGATAAGTACGGGTGTATGTTTGGGTCGTACAAACTGGTATTAGAGCCATAGGTTTGGAATCGTCCCTAGGAGTTTGAAAGCCGCCGTTAAGTAGAGTCTTTTCCATGGGTGTGAAGAGCGCCACACTTATGACGAAGAGGATACTAGACATTTAGAAAATGTTCCCTTCTTTCATGATCTATGTCATGCGATGAACATCCGTTACTCCTCTAATTCGTGTTGTTCGTGTTAGCAGAATCATTCCTCCACGTCGAGTAAATGCCAAGAGAAACAGAAATGGTAATGATTATGGGGTGTGTCCATAAGGGTGAGCATCAGCCTCCACTCGTCATGAGGAGATGTATCGGAGCCACACCACGCCGAGTTTAGGCGTTGATTCGTATGTCGGTAATGTGCCATGACTCGCCAGGTCCAAAATTAGATGTGATGCATTTCCTCAAATGGGAATGCAAATAAGCCTGCTAGGGTGAGGGATTTCTTGAGATGATCCCTCCGAGTTCACAGGGTTGAAGGTGGACGAGGATCCGCACGATTTTATAGAGGAGATTCTGGCAATCACCTGTGTTATGGGGGTGAACAATGGGAATGCGTTGAATTGACCTCCTACCAGCCTAAAGGGGGTAGCACATATATGGTTTAAGCAATGGAGGGACGCTTGCAGTGGAGGTTGCGTGCTCGATAGGCTGGGATGAGTTTCCACACCGCATTAATGGATCGTTTCTTCCTCGGGAGATGAGGGTGCTCAAGGCGAAGCCGAGTTTAGAATCTAAAGTAGGGAAGCATGTCTGTCCAGAGTATGCATTGAGTTCACCCTATTGTCTAAATATGCTCCGCAGTTGGTGGCGCACGCAGACTCTAAAGCGAGCCATTTTGTGCATAATGTAGCAGATTATTTGGACAAGGGACTCGCTGTATCGCCATGCTTCTCACTAGGACATTGATTTCCTCGTATTGTATTGCATGTGCAACAGATGGAGTTGATCTACAGGATGAAGAGAGTGGCCAAGAGGGCCAGACCAACAACTACTTCGGCCTCCTCAAGCTTGGACAACAGGGTGGACCACGCCGCCAGCCCCAAAGACAGTCCATTGCTCCAAACTCTCCATCATCGCCCAACACACCATCTAGGTTCAGGGGAGACCAGAGGAGCAGGGCTATAGGCTCAAGGGATCATGGAGTGCACCTTTCTAGTTTGTGCGAAGTATGACAAGAATCATCACTTCTAGAGGTTCCCTTCGTCGGCTATGATGCTTGTTTCGGGTGTGGCAAACCCCATTACAAGATCGCATTGCCCTCGCAGCTAGTTTTGCTGCTCCAGAGCACGACCTCAGCAGGGTGCCTCCACTAGTTCAGCAGGTGGTCAGCACCATAACAGATTTTATGCCCTAGTGCCTCTCTAGGAGTAGGAGGCTTCGCGATATGGTCAAGGGTATGTTGCGAGTCTTCTATATTAATACTTATGCCTTGTTAGATCTAAGAGCTACTTTGTCTTTTGTGACCCCTTATATTGGTTAGTAGTTTTGGATTTAGTCCGAATTCTGTCAGAACCGCTTCTATGTACTCCAATCGGTGAATCAATGGTAGCTAGGCTGGTGTATAGGGGTTGTCCCATTACTTCGTTGCATAAGTTACCTCCGCGGACTTAGTAGAATTGGCCATGACTAACTTTGACATCATTGGGTATGGAATGGTTGTTCAAATGTTACGCTCGATTGCTTGTGGTGACCCATGTGGTGGAATTTCAATTTTCGGGTGAGTTAGTTTTAGAATGAAAGGGTAATTCAGTTGTACTAGCCAATCGGTTTATTTCCATATCTTGGGTTGTGGGAAAATGATCTCTATGCTGTATACCACCTAGTTATGGTTAAGGATGTAGAGTCCGAGACCCCGACTATTCAGTCAGTTCCAATGGTGTGCAAGTATCTGGAGGTTTTCCCCGATGATTTCCCAAGTGTTCCTCCGTAAAGGGAAATTGATTTTAATCTGATCTATTGCCCTATTACGCAATCTATCTCCGTTCCTCCTTACAGGATGGCTCCAGCTGAGTTAAAAGAGTTAAAAGAACAGTTGAAAGACTTGTTGGATAAGGGTTTCAGACCGAGAAAGTCTCCATGGGGCGCACGGCTCTATTTGTTTGCAAGAAGGATGGATCCCTTCGAATGTGTATTGATTATCGATAGTTGAATAAGATCACCGTTAAGAACAGATACTGTTGCCCAGTATTGATGAATTATTTGACCAGCTCCAGGGTTCCAGGTGTTTCTCAAAGATAAATCTCAGGTCCGGTATCACCAAACAGAATCAGAGAGTGATATCCCAAAGACAACCTTTAAGATCCCGTATGGCCATTATGAGTTTGGTAGCTATGTCATTTGGACTTACCAAAGGTTTCTACAATTCTTTATGGATCGGATGGAACAGGTGTTCAAGTCGTATCTACACATGTTCGTGATCGTGTTCATTGATAATATCCTTATATACTCCCAAAGCGAGGAGGAGCATGCCGTCATTTGAGGATAGTGCTGCAAACTCAAGGGATCGCGCTGGTGGCGAAAAGTTTAGCAAGTGTGAGACTTGGCTAGAATCTGATATTTCCGGGGTCACATGGTGTTAAGTGAGGCATAAAGGTAGATTCTCAGAAAATCAAAAAGCGGTGACGAATCGACCTAGACCGGTGAATCCTTTGAAATTCGTAGTTTCTGGGACTAGCATACTACCGAAGATTTGTTGAGGGATTTTCATCAATTGCAGCCCCATTGAATAGGTTGACTGTGAAAAGATAAAGTTCCAATGGTCGGAGGCTTGTGAGAAAAGTTTCTAGGAATTGAAGACCCGACTCACTTTAGCACCAAGAAGTTGACTTTACCGAGGGTACCTGATGGCTTTGTTGTATATTATGATGCTTCAAGAGTCGGATGGGATGTGTGTGTTGATGCAGCATGGGAAAGTAATAGCATATGCCTCTCGACACCTGAAAATTCACTTAAAAAATTACCCGACCCATGATCTCGAGTTGGCCGCGGTTGTATTCGCATTGAAGATATGCAGACATTATTTGTATGGGGTCCACATGGATGTGTTCACGGATCACAAGAGCCTGTAATATGTGTTCACGCGTAAAGATCTCAATCTTCGGCAAAGGAGGTGGTTGGAGTTATTAAAGGACTATGATATGAGTGTACTATATCACCCAGCAAGGATAATGTGGTATAATGCACTCGCAGGCTCTATGGAGAGTGTGTCCCACGTGGAGGAGGGAAAGAAGGAGCTGGTGAAAGATGTTCATCGGCTCGCAAGGTTGGGAGTTAGATTGATCACTCTACCGATGGCGGCATTGTTGTGTATAATGGGTCGAATCGTCCTGGTGGCTGATGTCAAATCTAAGCAAGATGAGGATCTGATTTTGAGAAAGCTGAAGGAAGCGGTGCAGAGTCAAAAGGTGGAGGTTTTCTTCCAAGGGAGAGATAGTGTGAAGCACATACTGTGGTTGGTCATTTGTTCCGATTTGATAATTCGAGAGTTAGGATATTGCAATGAGGCAATAATGTAACCAAATACTGCCTATTTGGGATCCACGAAGATGTATCGGGACTTTTGAGAAATATATTGGTGGGATGGTATGAAGAAGGATATTGCAGAGCTCAAAATCAGTCCAAACCGTCGCAAGTGAAAGTCGAGCATCAAAGGCCTGGAGGCGTACTTCAAGGTAATAGCATTCCCACATGGAAGGGAAGAGATTAATATGGATTTCGTTATAGACCTACCTCATCACTCTCGACGACACTGCGATTCCATTTGGGTAGTGGTAGATAGGTTAACCAAGGATGCACACTTTCTACCGGTCAAGACCACGGATTCGTTCCGATGATTATTAAATTGTATATTTGGGAGTTGTTTCGACCGCATGGAGTTCCTCCTTGTCTATTATTTCCTGCATCGAGGAACTCCGGGCCACCTCCCAATTCTGGCGGTCTATTCATAAGGGACTTGGGACCTGGGAAGTCAAGCTCAACATGACCTTTCATCTTCAAATGGATGGCCAGGTGGAGCGGACAATCCGCACTTCAGGACATGTTGAGAGCATGTGTTATGGATTTTAAAAGTAGTTGGGATGATCATTTTCCTTAATCGAGTTTGTTAATAATAACAGCTTATCACACTAGTATCCAAATGGCACCGTTCGGGCTCTTTATGAGCGAAGGTAGATATTCCATCGGATGGTTTGAGGTTGGTGAGGGAAGCTAAGATAGGCCGCATTCGGTTCACAAGGTGATGGTGAAGGTCTCGCTTGATAAGGGACCAATTGAAAACTTCTTAGAGTCGTCATAAATCATATGCCGATGTGAGGAGGAGATTTGGTTTGAGGCGGACGACATTGGGTGTTTCCAAGGGTATCTCCCATGAAGGGAAGTCATGCGGTTCGAAAAGAAAGGGAAATTCAATCTCCGCTATGCTGGAGCCCCTACCGGTTGCGAGGAGAGTTGGTAAGGTGGCGTATGAGTTAGACTTGCCCTCGAGTTATCCTTAGTTCATCCTGTGTTTCATGTCACTTTTTGAAAAAGTGTTTGGTGATCCAGCTTTAGTAGTCCTGTGACGCTGCTGGTGGAAAGACAACCTCGCCATGGTTAAGTACCCATGGAAATATTAGATCATCAAATCCCTAAGCTAAGGAATAAAAAGTAGTCAAGAAAAGTATTATGGAGAAATCAGCATGTTGAAGGAGCTACATGGGAGGCCGAAGCAAATATAATGGCTAGATACCCACATCCGTTCTCTACCACCCGCCGCTTGGTGTATCAGCTTTTCCCACTCTAATAAGTTTTCATGTTGGGCCCACGCGTACAAGTTTGTTTTATGATATGGTATATGTATGTGATGTCTGAATCCAGTTCATATATGTAGTTCTTTTCGTAGGTAGTCATTCCGTCAGTTTTTGGCTTAAATGATTAGTATTTGTATATGGTGATAGATTTGTTTCCGAAGTTTTCGTTGTTTCTAACATTCGAGGACGAATGTTCCCAAGGGGGAGATATTGTTATACCCTCGGAACTCAAGATCGGGACTGAGCCAAAACAGAGAAAACCGAAAATTTGCACTGCCAGACACAAGACGGTTCGTGAGGTGGCCTGGGCAGTGCTCACGCCCGCCTTGGGGGGTAAGGATCGGCCCCGGTGCCCTAGTAGGACCGATCAAGAATCAGGCCTAGGCACATCTCGGTGCCTCGGCTAGCTCTATCTCGGTGCTTCGAAACAGTGGCTATATAACGGCTGTAAACACAAACCCTCCGGCCAACCGGGGCCTATAGCCACCTATGCCCGTGGCCAACAAATGCAACTTAAACATACCATAACAAGGAACCTATGCGGGCCGACAAGGCCACCATGTCATCAGTCATCCTAAACGTAACATAGGGAATACCGAAAAGCTACGTGACCAGAAGGTCACCACTATCGCCAAACTATGGCCCCACACGGCCAACATAAAACAGAAATACTAAACAGCTATATCAACTGCACGGCCTCACACGACCGCTCAACCGACTACTGTGGGAGATAAATCTAAACAATCTACAAGCCTCTATGAGTAATAGAAATGACGGATAAAAATTCCACCTACCCATACTGTACAACAAAAGGAAAAGAGCTACACCTCTGGAAATCAGACTCCAGATAATGGGAGCTCATGACTCTATAGCTGCTGGAATCACGAGGGATCGCTCGTCTATGAGTACCGCAGTGGGCACATGGGCCACCCACTAAGCGCGTTACCGCCGGTACCGAAAGTATGCAAAGCAACCGAAATAATACAACCGAATACAATCGATATAGATAGCACAACTAGCACTACAGATAGCAGAGATAACTGAATCAAGAAGCCGATATGAACTAAATCAAGCTAATGATAGGCGTAAGAGTACCGTAGACGCGACGCGCCTGCCGTCTATTAACTAGTATATAGCATATAAATAGATATACAAGTAGCAAGCAAGAGCCAATAATAACCTCAAGCCGGATGGCGCCAAGCAAGCAAACAATCTACATACCCCTACCCGGGTCAAAACCAGCCAAAAATAAGTCACTCCACTCATCCGCTCACTAGGAGCACCTCTACCGCCCCCGAGCCCGGCCTGCCATAGCCTCGATATAAATAACCGTGTCTAATGTCGGAGGACTCGATCAGACCAGAATCGAACCGTATTTGCTCCCTGGGCGCTTGCGTCACTGTGGCTATTCGTACCGTAGTGTTGACGTAATGATATGGGGAAAGCTTCATCCCATCTTCGTCCAAATCGGGACTAAGATGCCACTCCTTGGAGTGACGTAAACCTACCCGCTCAGTGGGCGACACGACACAACCTGTGGGCAGCGAGCCGCTCAATAAGATGCCCTCACACAACAAGTCTCAACAAACAAATAGCACATATATATAGCAAGCATGTTTAACCTAGAGACTATCCGAAACTGATTTATTCCGATCTCTTTCGTATTATACTGGATTTCATCGATTATACTGATTCTCGTAATCTTTATTTAACTGTGGCTAATCAGAAATAGGGATACTATCTCGCCCGAATGGTTAACTGTAGCCAAGATATCATCCGCCCGAATGGCTAGTCCGTAGCCAAGATATCATCTCGGCTCCGAATGGCATAATTCGTAGCCAAATACCGTCTCGGCTTCATTCGATTTTACTTTACTAACTTTATTCTGAAAATCTGTATCTTGTTATTCTATAACATGCTTGCTAATCATACAATAGGCTATACTGAATCTGGAATGCTAATCGCCCTTTGGCGCATGCTTCATCGACTTTCAAACCGAGTGACGATATAGCAACGCAAACCGCATTTACTAAACTTACTCAATACTCAACATTCAACTCCGAGAACTCGATTACGGAGTTTACTATGATTCATAAGGCTAAGGCTACTAACTTGCCGAAGAAACTACTTCACATACCTTAACCTCGTAGTTATCCAATACCTGACGAGGCCTGGCGCATCTACCTATTTCTCCCAACTCCGCATTCATATACACGTCAATTAGTACTAAATACAACACTATTCTAAAAGACAACGTCACTTTCGATATATTTATAGCCTAAACTTAGCTTATCGAAAGATGTCGAAAATTGCTATTTTTCGAAGTCCGTGAAGGGAAAAAGTATTCACTTTACTAGCTAGGGAGCACATTGACACTAGTTTGCCACCCTACTTAACTTAGTCCTAAGCTCGACGATCTGTTTGGCCGTATTTCGCAAAGAAAATCCGTAGGAATGCTCCCCTCGCAAGCAATACCTCGGTACTCCGAGAGGGTTAATTTAGATTCGACTACGTTGCGTCGTAATCTGACGATATTGACATATCTCCTTCTGCCTTCTCTCTATTCTCACGCGAGGCTTCGAAATTATAAGATAAAATGACCACTTAAACCGAAGTGGGGCTTTATATACTTGCCTGGACAGGCCCAACGTGTCACGGAGCCAACGCCCGGTGCTCCCGCCTCGTTGACACTGCCATCGCGGAGGGGCTCGTCCCCGGCCTTCCGCGATGGTTCGACCCGGTTTTACGTCCGATCTTTTCCCCGGCCTTTTTCTAGAACGTATGGCTTCCAAATATGCTTAACCAAATCAAGGAATAGGCCATTTAAGTGTCGAATCTTAATGGTGTAACATTCTCCCCTAAGAACATTGGCCTAAATGAAAACTATTATCTAGAGGACTTTTCAACTAACTCAACTCGCTTTCAGAAAATTTCATAGAGTTTCGTAATATGGACTATCCCAAAATCTGAAACACAGAAAAGTCCAATACAAGTACTCCACACAATACTATAGGATTCATTTGATAGCTAAACATCAATCTTCATTTATACATAAACAAACTATAAGATACCGTATAGGTAAAACTACTAGTATACCCGTCGCCCGACTAGGCCCGTAACAAGTGAGGATATCTAGATTTCATATCTGCCTCCGCCTCCCATGTCATCTCCTCTCGCCTTATTATGCCACAATACTTTGGACAGACGCAATATCTTTAGTTCTCAATCAAGGACCTATTTGTCTAGGATAGCTACCGGAACCTCTTCGTAGGCGCCTCTTTCGTAACCTCGGATATCCTCGGATCGGGATCGACCCGGGATGGGTCTCCTATGCATTTCAAGCATGGGATACATGAAAGACCTGGGATGAACGGATTTTAACTCTGAGGCAAGTTCAACTCATAAGCCACTTGGCCTATCTTCTACTTAGAATTACAAGGTCCGACAACCTGGGCCGAGCTATCTTCTTGCCGAATCTCATCACCCCTTTCATCGGTTATACTTTCAAAAATACCACTATTCACATCGACCTGTGTTTCGCGCCGCACATCCGCATATGATTTCTCGGGCGGCTCGTGCGCTCGTAGGTGTTCTTTGATAAGCTTACCTTCTCCTCTCGACCGCCGAACAATGTCCGGCCCAATCAACGCCTGATTCCTATTTCAACTGAAATGACCCAAGGATCTGCATTTTCGCCCGTATGGCCTCGAAAGGCGCCATCCTGGATAGCCGAGGATAACTATTGGCTATAAGCAAACTCACTGGGGCAAATGCTCATCCAAACTACCTCCAAAATCTAACACACACGCCGTAACATGTCTTCGAGCGTCTCGAATGGTGCGTTCACCTCTATCCATCCGTCCGAGGGTGGAAATGCAAAGGCTCAAATTAACTCGCTGCACCTGCACTTCTATGAACGCATCGCCAAAATCTAGCCGTAAACTCCGGTGCTCCTCTCGTCTGAAATAATGATACCGGCACTCCGTGCAATCTAACTATTTCTCCGATATAACCTCACATAATCTTCTACGAGTAGTTCTCACCGGCAAGGAAATGAGCCGATTTTTGTCAACTGTCAACTATCACCTATATAGAGTCATGTCTATGTCCGGTAATGGGTAATCCCCGCCAAAATCCATATTCATCGCTTTCCATTTCCAGAGGCACATGTCCGAGTTAACCCGCCCCGGTTTCGATGTTCTCGTTTCACCGCTGGTGTTAGGACACCGGGCTACAAATTTAGCAATTCTCTTTCATACCTGGCCACCAAGAGTTTTCTTGATATCATGGTACATTTTTGTTGCGCCTGGGTGAAGAGAATAGCGGCGCAATGTGCCTCGTTCATAATCCGTCGGCGAAGCCCCCGAAACATTCGGGAATGATGAGATCGCTTCTACAACGCAGCACTCCATCCTCTCGTTATCCGGAAATCGCGCTTTTCCCTACGGAATATTGTCCTTGAGCCGGATCAGGTCAGACTTTCATGGTTGCCGTTCTTTCACTTCCACAACTAATGATGACACGGCGGTGTTCTGAATTACCGCCCGTTGTCCCTCTCTCAAGCTGCCACATGACCCGCTAGGCTAGCTAACTAATGTATCCCCTGACCAACTTAACGCCTCGGGCTGCAAATATGCCAAACTTCCCATAGACTTACGACCGAGCATTCCGCTACCACATTGGCTCTTTCCTGATGATACAATATTCACGCCATAATCTTTTAGTACTCTAACCAGCCGACATTGCCGCGCATTCAACTCCCTCTCGGGTGAAGATATAACAGGCTCTTGCGATTCGGTGGAAATATTCACATGGACGCCATACAAGTAATGTCTCCACATTTTTAAGGCGTGGATCACTGCGCAACTCTGCCAAGTGTGGTAATGTGCTTCTCACTGCCTGGGAAGCATATGCAATCACTTTACCATGCCGCATCAACCACAACCCAACCCGACGCCTCGATGCGTCGTAATACACCGACAATCCTCTGCATCAAAGCAATACTAACACCGGGGCGGAGGTTAATTCGTCTTTCGCTCGGGAAGCTCGCTCGCATGCCTCTCGTCCACCGAAACCCATCGTCGCGTCGCTGGTCGAGGTGCCGCTATAGTAGAGAACCTCAACAAAACCTCCAATATCCTCGCTAACCCTCGTAAAACTCGTGGACTTCGGGTAATGGAGTGGTAGGCCTAGGCCATACTTTTAACTGCAGCTTCATCTTCGCATTCACTCGTATACCAAGATCCGCACAACGTGCCCTGTGTGCTACCGAAAGGCTTCTAATTCACTTGGAGAACTTAGCATAACCGAAGGTCCTCGAGGATCCGGGAGCACTGTCCGTAAATGAGCCCGGTGATCTTCTTCAGAACAGAATACACCGTAAATATCAATAAATACTATCACGAACAGTTCCAGGTATGTTCTGCACACATTCATAGGTCCATAAATATTGCCGGGGCATTCGTTAACCCAAAGGACATAACTAGAATCAAAGTGTCCATATCGGGTCCCGAACGCCGTTTTGGGAATATCTCTTTCACGTACTCGAACCTGATATATCCTGGACCGTAAGTCAATCTTGAGTAGCATTCGCTCCCCGAATCGATCAAATAAATCTATTCCGGGAAGCGGTACTTGTTCTTCACTCGTAACTTTATTCAACCGCCGATAATCTATACACATATGGAGCAAGCCATCTTTTCTTCCTCACAAATAGGAAACCGGCGCACCCCTGGTGAAGTACTCGGCTCGATAAAACCTTTATCTAACAAATCTTTCAACCGCTCCTTACCTCGAGTTCTCAGAGCCATACGATATGGAGGAATAATTCAAACCAAAGCTCAAAATAAATCAATAGCAAAAATCTATTTCCCTTTCAAATACTAGGTAACCTCCTCGAAACACATCAGAATCTCGCTCACTACCGGAACAGATCGGGAGTGTCGAGACTTCGCCCGAACCCTGAACCCCGACTAGGTGGTAAATACATCCCTTAGTTATCAATTTCTGCCCGAAGGTGAAATAAACCTACCTTTGGCGTAGTTGTGCTGCCCTTCCACTCCCGCATCGCTTTCCCGGAGTGGAATCCACCGTCTTGGTCCAACATTCTACATTGGCATAGCACGACACTAACCAATCCATACCAATTATGGCATCAAGTGTATCATTTCTAACTCTACCGTATCTACCGTAGTCCGGCGATCAGAACCCTACCGTACACCCTCGGTAAATTCTTCCATAGCTACAATAGAGTCACCGACGGGTGTGGACACCGAAAAGGGCTTCATGTAATAACTCCTGTGCGACATTGAAACTTTCATGCCACAAATAGGGTAATATATGACAGAGTGGATCCCCTTGATCAATCAAGACATAAAGCGCGCATGAACAGACAAATATCGCATTCGAGCATTATATCCGGAGACGCCCGAGTCATGTCTCCCCGTAGTGCATGCGCCCGTTGAGCCCGTACCGAACCGGAGGCTCCCCGATTCACCTCGGCCTCGCTCGCGAACCCCAGGGCCTACGCCCGCCAGGTCAGCCTGAGCTCGTGGCCCCGCGGATCCTCGTCTTGATCAGGCTCGCCCCGCCCCCTCTCGGGCCGGACAATCTCTGCCATCCGTGCCCCTCCCGCCACAAATATAACACCCGTAGGAGCCATAGCCTACAAGCTCCTACGTGTGGTCGATTGCAATAAGGGCAGGGTGAGGGTTTGTCACGCCCGCCAAGGATCGCACTGTGTCTTAGTAGACTCGGGACTGTTGACCAGGGCCTAGTAATATCTGTGCTGGTTATTTCTATCTCGTGTTTCGAACAGTATTATATAGAATGGCCAGAACACCAAATTTCTCCACACCCGGGCCTATAGCCACCTATGCCCGTAATAACAACAACTGTAAACATACTCATACTACAACCTATGCGTGCCGATAAGGCCACCATGCCGTCTAGTCATCTCGAAACGTAACATAGGGAATATCGAAAAGCTACGTGACCGGCAAGGTCACCACTATCAAGTTCATGTCCCCACACTCGCCAACATAAAACAGAAATACTAAAACAATATCAACCGCACGGCCTCACACGACCTACTAACCGACCACAAGCAGATAAATTTGAACAACTGCAGTTTCTATGAGTATAATAGAAATGACGGACAGTGGCCCCGACTCTACCCATATCAGCATAACAAAAGGAAAAGTATTAAGTACTCGGGAAATCGACTCCGATGACAACAAGCCGATGAATCTATAGTCAGCCGGAATCACGAGGATCGCCTCCTCTATGAGTACCTCACAAGCAAGTAAATGCAGCGCCACTGGGCGCGCATCGCCACTAAGTATGCAAAGCAATCGAATAATACAACCGAATGGGCTAACCGGATATGGATAGCACAACTAGTACCCGTATAGCAGAGATAACTAACCGAAGAAGTTGATATGAACCTAATCAAGCTTTCCGTGATCGATAGGGCAGAAGCGTACCTGTAGACGCGACGGCCTCGCTATCTATTAAGAACTAGTATATAGCACATAAATAGATATATTATGTAGCAAGTATCGACACTGTCTTCATGGTTGATACAAGCAAAGTAAATAATCTATATGTGTTTCTGCCCACAAAACAGCCAAATAAAAATAAAAAGCAGCTTCATCTGACACCCGCCTGCTTGGTGATGCACCCCTACCGCCTCTTGAGCTCCCGCCAGTTGCGGCTTCGAAGATAGCACCAACAAATTGTTCATGATGACTCATTGATTTAATTGAACTGATGTTTCACGCTGGCGCTTGGCAGTGGTTTATCACTGTAGTGGTTGGATCGGATGATATGGGGAAAGTTTCATCCACTGTCCAAACTGACGGCTGTTATCTGGAGGATAATCCACATCGCCAAGTACATTGCTGTCAACTTGGGTGTTGATTTCAATAAGATGCCTCTCAAATATCAAGTCTCCAAATAAACAAATAGTACATATATATAGTAAGCATGTTTAATCAAAAGACTATCTCGAAATCCGAAAATTTTATTCCGATCTCTTCTCGTATTATACTCGATTCTTTACTAATTATACCGATTTTGTAAAATTTTGGTTTAACCTATGGCTAATCTGCAGCCGCATACTATCTGGGTTCCAATGGCTAATCTTGTAGCTAAGATATCATTCCTGCTCAATGGCTAGTCTGTAGCCAAGATATCATCCGTTCAATGGCATAATTCGTAGCCAAATACCGCTCGTCTATCTCGATTTACTTTACTAACTTTATCTCAAAATCGTATCTTTATTCTACAACATGCTTGATAATCATGGTAATAGGCTATACCTGGTCCGGAATGCTAACTCGCCTTTCGCTGATGCCATCACTTCTTCGGACCGAGTACGATACGGCAACGCAACCAGATTTACTAAACTTACTCAATATCCAACATTCAACTATAGAACTGACGGAGTTTACTATGATTCATAAGGCTAAGGCTACTAACTTGTCAAGAAACTACCATACCTAACCTCGAGATATCCGGGCCGTCGATTAAGGCTCGGTCAGTACTCCAGCTATTTCTCCAATCTGCATTCATATACACGCCAATTAGTACTAAATACAACACTATTCCTATACAATGTCACTTTCGATATATTTATAGCCTAAACTTAGGCTTATCAAAGACTACAAAACTTGCTATTTTTCATAAGTCCAGAAGGGAGAAGTATTCACTTTACGGCTAGGAGCACATTGACACTAGTTTGGAACAATTCTACTTACCTGTCCGAAGAGTTCGACGATTCGTCTACTGATTACGGGGGTAAACAAAATCCGTAGGAATGCTCCCCGCCGCTGCACTTTACTCGAGGTTAATTTAGATTTGACCATGCTTGGCAGCATAATCGGACGATATATTATCTCCTTCGCTCTCTCGTTCTCACGCGAGGTTTCGAAATTATAAGATAAATGACTACTTAAAACCGAAGTGGGCTTATATACTTCTGGGCCCGGACAGCCCACCCGTGTCACGGAGCCAACGCGGTGGCCTCTGCCTCCGTGACACAGTGCCACAGGAGGAACTCTGCCCCGGCTCCTTCCGATGGTTCAAGGTTTTACTCCGATCTTTTCCTGGGCCTTTTCTAGCACGTATGGCTTCCAAATATGCTTAACCAACGCGCGAATAGGCCATCTAAGTGCCGGAAATCTTACGGGGTGTAACAGGTAGATGGGACCACGATTCGTGATGTGAATCGTGGTCAGGACTGAAGCGGCAAGTTTAGAGGCGCTGGGTGACCACGAAGTCGCGCGACCTCACGACTCGTGAGGTCACCCGTGGTGAGGATGAAATGCATGGCTGTGGATTTGAGGCAAGAGGAACCAGGTGGTGACCATGATCCATGGTCAGCAACCGATTCATGGGGTCCCCTCTGAGTTTGGTTGGGCAAAGATAGACCATGAATGGTGACCATGAGTCATGGTCACCCACCCAGATTCGTGATGCCTTTAAGGGGTCCCTAGGTGAGTTCTCCAAGATACCCGATGACTCAAGGGCATGAGTTGTGGTCCCTAGCGACGAGTCATCCAGTCCCTCATGGGGACTGACAGTCAGCAAAATTCTGCTATTTAAGTAAGGGTGTTTACATATTCCTAAGGCCTAATCTACGTCGTTAAGCTCTACCGGCCTCGTTTTAAGGTCTGAATGGGGTCTTTTAAGGGGGTTAAGTTCATGTTAAGCCTCATTCATGCATGCAAGAGTATAGAGAGGAGATTAGAAGGTGATTCATGGTGCTCTTCCTCAATTTCTTCTTGGGCAATCTAGGAAAGTTGAGAATCAACTATCCCAGGTATGTAAGGTCATCAATGGGTGAATTATTCCACACCCATGCTCCTACTATATGATTTTACTTAAAATTTACTAAAAACTCATGGGGTTTTGTATTCGATTTATATGAAGAACTAACGATTTAATTATGGGAACCCTGGCCCAAATGGCCCCCTTTTCATGGCCCAAATGGCCCCCTTTTCATGGTGATATCACACTTTCATGGTTCTACCCTTGGCAAGGTATGAACACCCTCCCGACTAGGGTTACAAGTGGGGCTTCATGTGTGCTCATATCAGGTATGTTGGTTAAGAGAACCTCCCACTGTTCCTCACGATTTATGCATGTTATGATTAGGTATATTGGCTCAAGTCATGTCCAATAAAGCTTTCCTCTTATGATTATGATTACGATTGCATTACGAATGTTTTGAAAACCTTGAGCCTTATATTATGTTGTGATGTTTATGATACGAGCATGATGCCCTACTCTTACGATCATTTATGAGTTTTATATGTTTTAAATGTCCGTTTTACTTACNGATCATTTATGAGTTTTATATGTTTTAAATGTCCGTTTTACTTACCTTGTATACTCAGTACATTCCACGTACAGACCACAAACTTTCTGTGTTGTATCATTTTATGATACAGGACCTGGCTCTCAGGCTCACCCTCCTCAATAGTGCTTCCGAGATTGTTATCAGCTTATTGGTGAGTCGTCATGTTACGAGGGTCATATGTTCAGACTGTATGCTTTTCTTTCAGTTTCTTAATGTTCTATAACTTACACTTGACAATTAAGAAGATAAATTTTAAATTTTACTAAGATCTATTTGTTACGATCAGAAGTCGGACATTGAAGCTTTGAATAAGAATATATCACTATTTTGTTACTGCATCTTTTGAGGTCTAAGGTTTAAAATGAGCTATTTGAATAGCTTTTCCATTATCACGAAAGATAAGTTATCTAAAATATGCGCGAACTCAAGTTCCTTCATCAAGTTTGTATTTATAGTTTATGGTATATAGATAGGGGGGCAATTATTAATATAAGATCTTCTCGAACCCCTTTATTTAATGTGTTAAAATAGTAAGTTGTCATTAGCATTTAAATGATGAATAAATACATTTGTAACCTGTTAAGATAAGACATGAAATATGTCCAATTTGGAAGTTGAAGTATATAGATTTAAATTTAGTTATCTATCTCTTTGTGCGGATAAAAAGATGTGTGTATATATAGAGAGTGGTTGGCACATTGTGTGACCGCCAGTGTGATGAAACATGTTGAGATTGTGACTCTTTCTTTGTGGGCTTCTATGCAAACACCTGGTCAAATCCGTTAATTTAGTTCACATTAGGTGGGTCTTTAATAATGATGGTCACTCTTCAAACATGCTAAATGGTTGCAGGTTGATTAAATCCATGTTCTGTTTTACTGGCGCTTGTTAAATTTAGTAAGGACATGTGTTGTTTCTGTGAGAAATTTATTCTTTGTTTTATTGAGGTATAGAATGTATTAGCTGGAGGAGTTTTTTATACACCTCAGAGATACTATATATAATAAGTATGGATTCGAGTAGTAAATAGCTTGCACTGACCACCTCTTCTCTGTTCTATTCTATCTAAATTTGATTTTATTTATCAATGTTAGTGTAATACTCAGATGACTTTAAAGCATGCTAAATAATTTTGTACTCATATAGTAAGATCCTAACACATATGAATCGAGCGCAGTTAATAAATGCATTATGTTAGTTGATATTCTCTTCTTAGTAGTCGGTACTTCAATTAGGATAACCTCTCTTTAAGCCTATTGCTTCTAAGTTATTTTTAGCTCTACAAGACTTCTATCTCTAATTGTATATTTCGTTATTAAATACAGCCAATTGATAATCGTATTTGGATCAGAGTTGAGCAAGGACATAATATATACCTTTCGGTCTCCTTTCTTCTTTACAAAAAATAAATAAGTAAAAGATTTCTTAATAGTTCAACAACTTAAGAGATAATTAGTTGACAACTAGTCCTGGTCATTTTTTTTCCAAATAACTATTGAGCGTTAGTTCCATACTTATTTAGATGTAATTTTTATATGACAGTTAGCTTTAATCATGTTTAAAATTAATTCTGGTTTAAAGGAGTTGATGTTATCTTATATTCCCGGTGAAATTAAGTTGTTATGAGTTAGATTCCGATTAACTCCCTATGTTTTCTTTAAATATTAAGCTAAAAGGGTCTGACGACTGTGTAGGTCTTATAGAGGTTCCATTTCAATTCAGTTGGTTTGAGATAAAGAGTAGCCATGCCTAGCTGTTTCTAAAATGCCTGATAATATGGTCCCTGAGCTTATTCACTTTGAAGTCTTTATTTATGTATTATCTTTATATTATTATTATTTTCAAAAAAAAGAGAGGAAGAAAGATATATAGCACATAAAGTTGATATGATTGTATGTCCGTAGTCAATGTTTGACATTGGATGTAAGTATTTATTGGACAGATGTACTTAAATATTAGTTTGATATTCAATTTGTTGCTCATATTTTCTTATTTTATTACTAATTCCTTATTTTATTTCCTATGCATGTAAAAAAAAATCAAAATGAGTTCAATGGACTCATTTTTCGACATAATACTCTCCGAGTAGTAGCCTCTTGGGTCAGCCTCTCCTCAGCCCAATAGAATGTAGCAGTGGATGTAGATCGTAGAGGGCAGCAAAATTGGCTCAAAGTTTCAATTATTATTTTTATTTGCAGAAATTATATTTGTTTGGGCTCGTAAAAATATTACTAACAGCTTACTTGGTTTAATGTCATTCAGCCTAGATGAATCCCGAGCAGATGATTTTTATTCGGAAACACTTCCTCCCTCTTGAGATAATAACCATCATGCAAGATGCTTTCTTTTGCAGCCGTCAAGCTTCTTTTAATAAACCCCAACAAAATTGGGATGAATGATTTCGAAACATCGCAATGTTTCCACGTGACAGTTGGGTATTTATTTAATGGTCTTGTTTAATTGTTCTTCTAAAAAAGAAAAAAAAATCTAAAACAAGAAGCTTCTTTTAGACAAAAAAATAAAGAGAGTTCGGCGAAGATTTCCCTAAAAATTAAATAGTTTGTTGCTATTAATCTAGAGATTTTCATATCTTTTTAAAGTTACCAACAAGTAAATTCACTAACTGATTGAGAAGTTGGATTATATATATAATTCAAAGTCTTAATAAACCGTGTACATCTTTTGGGAATCAATTCCTTCACAACTATCTGAAATTATAAGTTAATTTACAAGTTGGATTGATGAAATAATTAAAGTGCTAAATAAATCTTTCAAATTTCCTTTTTACAAACAAGTTATACTTTGGCCACAAATTTGTTTAAAATTCGCCGGTAACCGCATTTGCGGATTTTTTGAAATGCTTAATCCCTTCTTCGAGAAATCAGTTGAACCCTTATCCTTTATTTAGTTATAAATAAAGATTTTCAAAAATAGCTTTTAAATGGTTTCCTAATTTCCATAATAATTAGGTGGTGATTCTGTTGGGGATTCATCTAGGTTCTAACCAAAAGATTTTTGTTAACATTTTTGTGGTTAACCCTTTTTTTTTTGGTTATATTATGCTTTATCTATTTATTCTACATAAACTGTCATTGCATTTCATGAAACTTTTCGCCAAATGGAACAATACACTTTCAAGCAAGCACTAAAGCGGTTTTGCAAGTTGGCAACCATTTTGCACTATAAAACCCTCTTTCAAAATTTCATGACATTTATTAGTTCGCATGCGTCCAATGATTGTCATAATTTCAGCCTAAGTTGTCCGCTTGGGTCCCCAGTCGTTCAAGAAGACAAATCTAGTCAACTAGTGTAGAGCTACATCAAAATCTGTTATTTAGCGCATTTACCTAAGATGACTTAATACCTAAGGCGTATTAAGTCAATTAGAAGACCACCTTGCGTCTAAATGGCTTCCAGCAAAAAAGACAATCATCCAACTATGTGTTCAATTGAAGGATGTATGTGCCCATTTAGTCAAACCATTCTCATCCAGGAGAGGGGGCTTAACAAGTTTTCATTTTTGTAGATGAACCAGACCCGACCAACTTTGAAATTCGGAATGGTAACCCAGACCCATGATGATTTAAAAACCTAGTGGAAGAATAAGAGAAAAGACGATAAAAATATAGTCAATACCCACATTGGGTATCTCCCTTCGATCATGAAAATGGAAGTCTGGCCGTAGATGATCGAAACTATCACGGAATTCTGGGATGACTCAAGAATGGTATTCCACTTTAGGGATGTCGAGTTAAATACTACTTTGGAAGAGGTGCTAGAGAGTTTTGAGAGTCTCCGTATGGTTCACAAAAGAAAAACACAGCCTGACAATGATATTTTAATTCCACAAAAATGGAGTCACGAACAAATCAAGAAGGGTTTGTTGCTAGAAATTATGGACTGGATGGGAAGGCTTAAGAGCCTAAACATACCATTCCGAAAGCTTTATGCCAGATTCGAAAAGTCCAGCGGGTATGAAAATTTCAAGGAGGAGTTCACTTCTTATTAGAATTGGTAGGATCGGCGCGCCTATGCTTTTGCTGTATGCTTGTTGGGAACCATGATTTTTCCCCAAAATGAAAAACATGGCATCCATCCGCACGTGTTAATGGTCACTCACGCCATATTCTACGGTGTAGACTAATAGACCTCAATCAAATATTATACTTTGGCACCGATAATACTCGTCGACATATATCGAACATTGGACATGTGTCAAAATGGAGGACGATACTTTCAAGGTTGCAATTTAATCTTACAGTGGTGGATGGTCAACCACCTTCTCAAGACAAACAATCCGATTGAACCTGATCCCACGGTTAGAGGGGACAACTTTCAAGCTCACTCAATGTGGCTACACTTGAGGGACTTCCGACCCATACATACGACGAAATATTGGGCTAGGTTATTTGGTAGACTAAGAGAAGGAGATGTTGAGTGGACAACTAGAGAACTCATCCCTAAAGATAACATTGTCCGTGGGAGAAACATACCATTCTTGCTACTTGCCGGAATTAGAGTGATTCGACCATATGCCCCTATAAGCATTCTGAGACAGTTTGGGATAAAACAAATTGTGCCTCAAGTAAGGAGCATGGATAGGTTCAAAGTGGACTACATCGATGATACAGTGCCATACGTACAAATGATCATTCAGGAATGGAAGAGTCTAAGAGTCTGCGGGATCACCGACATGGCTCAAAATAGGTTTGAAGTTGGGTATGACAAGTTATACAAAGCATGGTTAAAGGAAGATTTACAAATGACTCTTACCCCAGGTCCAAACACGTATGATCAAGTAGAGAACGTGGAATCTAAGGCCCAGGTACAACTATGGCTACTACAAAGGACAATGCAAGAGAGAGAGCAAAAGTATCAGCAAGTTATAGGACAGCTCACTCAGGATTTGAGTACTGTCAGAGAATGTTTAGTTAATTTGGAAAAAACATATGGAAGAACAAGTGGAATCCATTCAAAAGATGGGATTCGAGCAAAGCACAACTGGAAGGTTCTCACTTTATCATAAACCGCTATTTTATTTGGGAAGAAGTGGACAAGGCCAAGAGAACAAGGACGTATGAAGGACCCTCTTCAGCACACTAGATATTTTTCCCCTGTGTAGGTGTGATCTCCAGTAATTCACTTTCTTATTTCCCTAAATGTATCCCCGTTACAAGAATGTCATCTAAGAAGTTGTGTCGTTGTTAATGAATTATTTTGAGGGGAATGGATTGGTTTAAATAACGCATGCACCCTTCAATTCGCGTAGGCCTACCTTTGGCATAAAAGGTCGCCATTCTAGTACGCGCATAAATTATCTTATGTGCTATGTGATATAAATATCTTTATGTGATTGAGTATTTTTTTGTATAAAGATGATTAATCCACGATCGTCCAAGATCCCTTAGAACTTTGTAAGCATATATATAAGCCAATAAAAACAAAGTCCGTCCAAATCTCCTGAGGTCATATCCAAATTTCCCATAAAAAATTCAACCCTGTAAAGTCCTTGCTCATCTCTATAGAAAGGTCGACTCTCCATCAAAATGGAAAGAGGTTCAGTTACAGTATCTGGAGAAATTGAGAAGTCTCTGCTCGAGAAAATCAATAAGATGGAGGAAGAGATAGCCATGAAAAGGAGGAGAATAGAACAAGTTGACCAGAATAAAGAAGCCCTGTTAGTTAAGATAGAAGAGATTGACTGACAAATGGATTGGGTAAAAAATAAAATTGCTAGAATAGATTTGGAGATAGTCGCGTCTCTTAGAGCTCTTAACGAAGTCTATGAGTCCTTGCCCACTCAAGAGAGGAATTCCGGAGAGATTGAACAACTACTTCATGAATTTATGGATATTATGAAAGATGAAGACAAAGAAGTATCATCAGAGGGGAACAACACAAAGGAGAGGTTTGGAGCAGCACCGAATGATGAGTCATTTTGGCCGATTAGATTCACGCAAGGAAATGAGCATATTATGCTCAAAACCCATTCCAAAAACTATCTGCGAGACCCAGAGGTCATCTCATGTTCCATAATTTATCAAACATTACAGTCTTTGGGAATATTCCACCCAATCGAAGGAGGAGGCTCTAGGTGTGACCCTAGAGATGAGTATAAACGATGCGCATATCACATCAACCACCGCGGTCATACCACTGATGAATGCTCGGTCTTGAGAACCAAAGTTCATGAGATGATCAACTCTGGGCAGATTAGGCACATGTTGGGGCCTCACGCCATACTCGCGTGTGATCAAGTAAAACCCGAAACTCCCATCACGGAAGACGCTCAGATTCACCTTCTCAATTTTACTACGTTCGAGGAGAGTTACGCCATTATTTACCAAAAGATGATCGATGCAAAAATAATCTATCCCTTCGATAGGAAGAGGAAGTCCTTGGTGAAACGGAAAGATGAAGAAACTCATCCCTACCACTCTTGAGAAGTGAGGCACACTATCGAAGAGTGTCGAATCTTCAGGTTTGAATTGGAGCATCTGATTCAAACCGGGAACATTTGGGTCGAATTTCCTTCAAACCGTTATTAAGGGAAAGGCTTTGGGGTAGATTTTAAGTTACTTTTTGCACTTCCCAAGCAATGTTGTTTATTTCCTTATAATTAAAACTACGCGGGACCTGAGCCCATGGTGGGTACATAGGAAGCTCATATCGAGCCTGGTCTCTTTATCAGTTTGGTAAGGGTGTTTTATAATTTTTTGTAATTGAACTATGACGGGCCTGAATTCCTCGGGGTGGGATACGTAGGCAGTCTACTTAAGACTCGGTCCCTATCTTTAAATCTTTTGTTATTTTCCCTTTTTCAAGAAGAACTTCAGAAGATTCAACTATGCTAGCACCTGTCAAGTAAAACATATAAAAAGATGACAAGTTTTATACAATGGAAGCGCCACTCAACGCAAGTCGACCTTCCTGAAAATATTCAATAGAAGAACCAACGAGCAAAATCCTGTCCGTTTGAGTCCTTCTCTATCCAAATTCCTCTTGTGGATTGATCTGTCTTTAGCAAAACAATTGTTTGTTTATTATATGCCNATTAGGATTAATTCATTATTAATATAAACTAACATATCTACCTTTGAGTTATTCTTATCAAAAGGTACAGAAACTGATCTGTGTTGATAAAGCTGGCAGAACATCCTTATTTCACTCGATCGAAAGCAGTCATACTAGCCCTTCCTGACCCTATCTCGGACAAAGGAAAGAGCAAAATGACTGATAACACCATTGAAGATGCCAGTTTGACAAATGTAGCCCTCAGGGACCCCAATGATCAGAGTGAGTTGATCGCTCAGCTAATGCAACAAATAACGGAGATGGGAGCTGAAATACAACGTAAGTCAGATTTGACCAATCTGGTCATTGCTTCAAACCCCGTCCCCTCAACATAAGGAGGCCTCCACCTCAGTTCCCGCCCTTGAGCTCACCGGTACCTGATTATTTTCCATCATTCCCCATTGTTCCCACTACCTCCACTCTCAAAACCACCACTATCGATTTAACCACATCCGACCCCAGTACCTCTTACCAAACACCACCCCCATCCAATCAAACCCATGTACCACACACTATCCACTCCCAGAATGTCGGCTGCATCTGTAGCTTCAGGTACCAATATCTCTGGCCTTTGTGGGCTCTACCACAATCTCAGTAAACAATGTAGCCTTAGTCTGCATGCCACTGCTCAATGCCTCTGCCAATAAAGTCACTCAAGAGGATGCGATAGACTGACTCCTCGCTCTCAATACCGAGTTTGTTTCATCTCTTATCAACTCAATATCGGTGATCTTATGGACCACCACTCACTGATCAACCGACGGTAACTCTGGCACCTTTTACTCCTGACAGAGTCTATCAACGAGGCATGGAAGGGAATTTTAGTGCTATCATTTATCGCTCTCTCTCGGATCTCTTCAGCAATATACCGCAAGAAGTTTATGGCGTACCCCTCCATGATGCTAGCTACCAGTGCAGCTCTGTCAAGTGAAAGAACATTATCATTGCTGGTCAGTACCATCCTGTGCCGAACCAATAACCACCAGAATTTATCTTGGAAGTTGAATGTGGCATTTTTTATCTAGGACTCGGTGCCATGCAACCACTCAACCAGCAGACCCCTTGTGGCAATGACTCGTGACCGCCAAGTTTACTGCCTGATTCTTTCTACACTGTTCAACTTCTTGGTTTGGACTTTCTTGAACTCAGACAGTTTGTGATTGAACTCGGTTGTATTCATCGGGGCATGATAGTTTGGACCATAAAGCAGTCTAGAGATGGTCCTCTCATAGATATCTACAGGCGTCTCTGAAACCAACACCTGCGTCAATGCGGGTCTCTTCTTCCAGTCTTGGCCTCCCAATGCCAGACTTGTAACATGGTTGTGTATGCTGCATAAAACACTCTAACCAAGCAAGGGTTGTAGCTCCCCCATGACTTAGTTAACCACCCGAACCTGTATCTATCAAACAAATCCTGTAGCTCAGGGAGGTCCTTAAGCCCCGTGGTGACCAGTTTGGGCTCCTCATAGATGCTCCTCTTTGGATGGCCTTTTTCATTCGGAGCAATGTCCCTGTTGTAAATGACCCGCATACCGGGAACACACCATCACCTCACCTGTCATGGTTGATCATTAGATGTATTAGACATCTCTGTCAACTCATCATCTGTACTTCCCTATTGGGCATATGACTCATCCGCACCCTCTACATTTGCTGCAACTGTCATGCCCTCGAGAGCAATCGGGACTGTGGCCCCAGCATTCTCTTATGCTCGGCTTGGTGGGTCTCTTGCAAGTGGAGTAGGAGCATCAACCAGGGTTGTCGATTTTATAGGTCGTTGAGTCCTAGCCATGGTGGATCTCCTCACAAGCTGCTCTTCTGAAACATCGTATTCCTCCTCCGAGCTACTCGACTCTTTAGAGGAGGAAGGCGCATCCCTAAGTCTGCAATATGATGGCTAACTCCTCTCTGGCACCTGTTTCTTGACCGGTCCCTTCTTTAGTGTACCCTTCGGAGCCAATGTACCTATGGAATAATGGTTAGTATGCAAAATGAGATGAAACAAAATCAACTTTTTATTGTGTCTCTGCAGACAGGATGAGGGACTCAACGAGTCGTTGCCACTGGCCATGACTCGTGAGATCACTCATTGTCTGCAAGTGATTATTTTATTTTTTGGACTAGTGGACTTAATGAATAGTCACAATGAGTCGTTACTTGTGGAAACGACTTGTTAGATCAGTCATGAGGCACACTGCTCTGTATATTCCATTTCCCACTCAGGACGAGCTACACAACGAGTCGTTGGGTGATACTACGACTCGTTATGTGGCTCGTGCTCAAGAGTCTATGAAAAATAACATTACCCATGTTCCATCTCAACTAAATTAAAATTCTCACAAGCACAGATCATCATATTTATTAAAAGTCCCGTGTTCAAATTCACATACAACGTCATGGCACTAGGGTTCCATCTAAAACTCATGGTATTGTTCGAATTCATAGTTTTTACGCAAGAAAAAAAAGTAGAGTAAAGCTCAAAATAATCGAATACTCACAGGTGTAAGAGTAGAGGGGTGAGTTCAACTTGAGATTTCTCATGGTATGTGGCAATTGAACATATTTTAATGCGATTGTGCACTATGTGAGTGATTTGCGTGAGAGATTGCGTGCAATTTGGATGTGTGGTTTTGATTTCGGTGTAAAGGTGAGATGGTGTTACCCAACAAGTTGTGGCATGACTCGTAGGCCCTGAACTGCAGTAGATTTATGATGGGTCACTTGACGAATTGTTGGGACTCCCAACGATTCATTAAGTCATTCGTTGGCACCTTGAACAAATTAATTCCCTTTTTAGTCCAATAGACTCAACGGAAGACCCCACGATTCGTTGTCACTGGAAATGAATCGTTTGGTCAACCGTTGTCTACACTGTTTTCTATGGCAGTGACCATGATCCACTTAACGGTCGTTTGGTCTGATGACAACTCGTTCTGTGCTTTTTGGCACCAGCAACTCAAGTTTATATTTTTGGTTTTAGCTTCAAATTTCCCATCTTAATCACCTGCACACACCAACACACGTAAACACTATATTTTTCTTACAATTACAACTTGGGTTGCCTCCCAAGAAGTGCCTGATTTCACGTCGCGGCACGACGCGAGTATTTTGACAACTCAGATTTCACCTGAACACCTCCATGGTTTGCCTACCATGCATCGCCTAATTTAACATTGCGGCATGATGCAAGTTCCCGGGTTACTCAGATTTCACCCGGAGCCCAGAGATCCACCAACTTTATTTCTTCACTTTTCCCCAAATATGCTTTTACCCGTTGAACGTTGACTTTAAAGAGCTTTTCTTCATGGTTTTCCAGTTCAATTGCCCCATGGTATAATACTTGAACCACTCGAAAAGGCCCAACCATTTGGACTTCAACTTTCTAGGAAACAAGCGAAGCCTTGAATTGAATAGTAACACCATATCACCCGGGCCGAACTCTCTCTTCTCAATCTTCCAGTCATGCTGAATTTTCATCCTTAGTTTATAAATTTTAGAACTCTCATAGGCTTTCAAATGAAATTCATCTAGCTCATTCAACTGATTAAGCCTCAAGTTCGCAGCTTCACTCCAGTTCAAATTCAGCTTCTTGAGCGCCCACATAACTTTGTGCTCAAGTTCAACCGGAAGATGACATGTTTTCCCATACACAAGCTGGTATGGATACATACCTATAGGAATCTTGAATGCGTTCCGATAAGTCCATAAAGTATCATCAAGCTTCCTAGACCAATTTGTCTGGTTAGCATTCACAGTCTTCGCCAAGATGGTCTTTATCTCCCAGTTGGAGACTTCAACTTGCCCACTAGACTGCGAATGATAGGGTGTTGCCACCTTGTTTTTTACCCCATATTTTTTCAATAAAGTACGAAACAACTAGCTACAGAAGTGCGAACCCCCATCACTAATGATGGCTCTGGGAGTCCCAAATCTAGAAAATATATTCCGCTATAAGAATGTTGTGACACTCTTCCCTTCATTACTTGGAAGCACAACTACCTCCACCCATTTAGAAACATAGTCCACAGAAAAAAGTATGTACTTCATACCATTTGAGCTCATAAATGGGCCCATGAAATCAATGCCCCAAACATCAAACAGCTCAACTACGAGGATGGGAGTAAGAGGAAGCTCATGCCTCATTGATATGCCTCCTTGACTTTGGCATGCATCACATGTCTTTGCAAAATCATATGCATCCTGGTGAATGGTTGGCCAGTAGTACCCACATTGCAGAATCTTGTGGGCTGTGTGAATCCCACTGTGGTAACCCCCAACAGTGGATGAGTGGCAGGCCTCCAATATACTCAACATTTCCACCTCAGGCACGCATCTCCGAATCACCCAATCAGCACATATGCAGAATCCCAAAAAAACTTCTGCGCATCAGACATGAACTTCTTCCGCTGGTGAAAAAATAAGTTCTCCGGTACAACATCCCTCACCAAATAATTAGGAAAGTCTGCAAACCATGGAATGAGATCCTGTGAGCAGCTAAAACCTGCTCGTCGGGGAATGCATCATCTATGTCATGCTCATCTCGAAGTGCTGCATCTGGTTCCAATCTTGATAAGTGATCCGCCACCTGGTTTCGGTCCCTTCCCAGTCTTTTACCTCAAACTCGAATTCTTGTAGCAGCAAAACCCATCAAATCAACCATGGTTTGGCATCCCTCATTGCCGTCAGATATCTCAAAGTTGCATGGTCTGTATGGACTATCACCTTAGTTCCAAGCAAGTATGCCCAAAACTTCTCGAATGCAAAAACTACAGCCAATAACTCCTGTTCTATCACAGTGTAACTTTTTTGAGCTGCATTAAGAGCCTTGCTAGCATAATAAATAGGATGAAAAATCTTTTCACGCCTCTGACCCAACATAGCTCCCAGGGACACTCCACTAGCATCACACATAACCTCGAATGGTAAAGACCAGTCCGGTGCTACTATAATCAGGGCATTGGCCAATCTCTCTTTAGGCATTCAAATGCCTTAAGACATGCCTCATAAAAAATAAATTTCACCTCTTTCTCAAGAAGTTTACACAAAGGATGTGCAATTTTGGAGAAGTCCTTGATGAATCTTCTATAAAACCCTACATGACCCAAAAAACTTCTAACACCTTTCACATAAATTGGACGTGGTAGACTAGAAATTAATTCAATCTTGGCCCTGCCCACCTCAATACCCTCATCATAAATCTTATGGCCTAACACTATACCTTCTTTGATCATGAAATGGCACATTTACTAGTTAAGCACCAAGTTGGTCTCTTCACATCGCTGCAGCACCTTGCTCAAATGAGCCAAACAATCATTGAATGAATCATCCACCACCGAAAAGTCATTCATAAAGACTTCAGTGATGTCCTCCACCATGTTAGAAAATATGGACATCATGCAACGCTGAAAAGTGGCGGGTGCATTACACAACCCGAACGACATCCTCTTGAAAGCAAATGTACCATATGAGCAGGTGAAAGTGGTTTTCTCTTGGTCTTCGGGGGCTATAGAAATCTGATTGTACCCTGAATAACCATCAAGAAAATAGTACCATCCTCTGCATCTGGTCCATGAATTTCATAGGAAAGTGATCTTTCTGAGTCCAACGGTTCAACTTCCTATAGTCCATGCATACTCTCCAACCGGTGACTGGTCAGAGTTGAATGAGCTCATTCTTAGCATTTGGGACCATCGTGATTCCTCACTTCTTCGGTACACATTGAACTGGGCTCACCCATTTGCTGTCAGCAATAGGGTAAACCACTCCTACATCCAACCACTTGATGATTTCCTTCTTGAAAACCTCTTGCATATGTGGATTCAACCTACGCTGATGCTGAATTCTCAGAATACAATCTGGATCTAGCTGGATCTTGTGATTGTAAATACTAACTGGGATTCGAATAATATCTATAATGGTCCACCCGATGGCTTTTTTTATATCTCTTCAAAATAGATACCAAAGCCTCCACTTGTCATTCCTCCAAGTCAGCTGCAACAATGACCGGTAAAGTGTTACTGGTTCCCAGAAATACATACCGCAAGTGAGACGGGAGTGCCTTGAGCTCCAATAACGGTGGCTCCTTAATAGATGGCCTGGCTGGTAGGGTTACCCTATTCTTCAAGTAAAGATCAATCTTCTTTGGAGCATAAGTGTACGACCCCATACCAACAAGTGCATTAACTATCTCCTCACCCCATGGATCTCCTCACCACCAACATTTATCAAAACTGTTGCTAAGTCATCAAGAATCAATAACTCCTCAATGGGCGTAGTTGGAAACTCAGGTTCCACGATGTCAATTACTAAGACCACCCTCATGTCATTTGGATGCTTCATGGATCGGCATACATTGAATGTCACCTCCTCATTGTTCAACCGGAATTTTAGCTGTCCAGTTTCCACATCTACAAGAGCATGTCCGGTGGCGAGGAATGGTCGCCCCAAGATAATGGGGACCTCGAAATCAACCTCATAATCCAGAATGACAAAATCGACTGAAAATATAAAGGACTCTACTTTCACTAGAACATCATAGAGAATTCCCATCGGATTCTTCACCGTATGATCTTCCATCAAAAGCCATTGTAGTCGGTTTGGGGGCTCCCGAGCCCAACTACCTGAACACTGCTAGCGGTATCAAATTAATACTAGCACCCAAATCACATAGTTCCTTAGCAAAATTAAAGGCTCCAATAGTGCACGGTATGGTGAACGCTCCAGGGTCTTCATTTTTCTGAACAAGAGAATGAGATGCTATTGCACTATNACGCAGGGTCTTCATTTTTCTGAACAAGAGAATGAGATGCTATTGCACTATAGTAGTGCAAATTATCTGCAGGTTCAAAGCTTATGGTCCTCTTTCTAGTGACAAGGTCCTTCATGAATTTAGCATAGCCAGACATCCGCTCAAGTGCTTCGACTAATGGGATGTTCACAGATAATTGTTTCAACATGGAGATGAATTTATGATACTTCCCATCTTCGACCTTTTTCTTCAACCTCTGTGGAAAAAGGGGAGGAGGTCTAGGAATAAGTGTGATCTTTTGTGGTACCTCCTTCTCCTTCTCATTTCCAGATCCATGCTCCTTTGCATTACTAGGAGCAGTCTTCACCACTAAATCATCAACCAAAGTTTGATCCTCGAAATATGCCATCCTATCATCAGTAATCAATATGGTCTCTACTATCTCATCAATCACAACCAGCCTCAGAGGATCACTTGTCACCTTCCCACTCCTAGTAGTGACCGCCATGCAATGACTATCATTTTTTGGATTTTGAACTGTATTACTAGGAAGTGTGCCTTTCTGCCTCTAGTTCATTGCAACAGACATCTGACTCATCAGCTGCTCAATCTGCTTAATGGCTACAACATATGATTCCACCTTTTGATTCATACCAGAAATATCAGCGCAGAGCTCCTTGAAATGGCCATCTGTCGTGCTCCATCTTCTTAAGTACCTTGGACAACATGTCTTCTACCCTTGAACCACTAGATTCTGGGTTACAGTTCCTTGAAGGAACATAAAGACCGGTTCTGTCATTCTTGTACTCCTCACGCTTTTTCCAATCTCCATTGTCTCTATATTGACCTCGGTTGTAATTATTATCTCTGTAGTAGTTCCGACATTGGTTCCCCTGACCTTGACGCAAAGAGTCTTGGTTAGAACCTTGGGTGTTAGTCCGGAAATCCACCCCTTAATCATTCAGATAATTAGCTTACTCCTCGGATTCTGATTCACCTCCATCATTTCTCAAGGCCATGCCCTTAGAACCCACGACATTCACCTTTTCGGCTTCAGCTCCCATCAAATGCTTAGCAAGCAACCCCATTGTGGTCTTTATTTTAGCAATATCCTGATCTTGCTCTTTATCCTTCCTTCTCTGCTCCGCAGACATACCTACCGCATAAGTACCAGCCAGAGTCTCCGACACTCTTGTGTGCCATGCGCGGTTGGATTTAGTGATTTTGTCAAGTAGCTCAGTAGCTTCAGCATAAGTGTGACTCATGAATGTTCCACTAGACACAGAATCATCCACCGCCTTGGTGTTAGCATTTAGATACCTATAGAAATTTTTTAGCAATGTATCATTTGAGATCCTGTGGTTGGGCAGCCTTTTGAGCTTCTTCTTGAACCTCAGTCATGTCTCGTGAAGTGCCTTAGAACTTAACTGCCTGAAGTTGTATATCTCATCTTTCAACTGCAAAGCTTTAGAAGGTGGAAAAATTCTTTCAAGAAAAGCTCTTTTCAACTCCCTCCATGTAGTGATAGAATCATTGGGAAGTTCTGCCAACCAAAGCGTTGCCTCACTCCCTAATGAAAAGGGAATTAACCTCATCCATATCACATCCTAACTCACTCCCCTTTTTTTGTATGCTTTGCAGATACCCACAAAATTAGTCAAGTGAGTATGTGTATCATCAACTGCATGACCCACAAATATCCCCTTTATGTTGAGCAGTTGGATCATAGCACTGGTAATATCAAACTTTGCCCCCAACAGGAAAAAGGGGAGGGACAATAGCTCTAGTGGCACCAGCTTCGTCAATATCAGCATCATCATCCTCATCGAAATACCGGTGCCTCTGCTGATCTGGACCTCCGTTCCTTCTAGTTCGCTTTGCTTCGGCAGCTAGGCGTTTCTCTTCATCAACCCTTGCTAACTCTCGATCTCTTGCCTGGGCTTGTTCCTCAACCAACATTCTGGTTGTAGCTTGGTCCACTGTCTCTTGCTCTTGTATGTTGACCATTCTCCTCAGATTTCGCAGTGTTTGTTCAAGTTCGTGATTGATTTGAACCAAGAATTTTTCTTGGCTCCTAGTATGGTCATGCACGAACCTAAGACCTATTAAGAACAAAAACAACAAAATAAAAATAAAAAGCAAATAAGGAACAACAGTAAACCAAACATAATTAACAAAAGCCTTAGCCGTATTCTCCGACAACAACACCAAAATTTGATGTCGCCCAAATTATACCTCATAAATAAGATATAAAGCGGTCGATGTCAAATATAAAATCCAACAAAAGTTGGGGTCGATCCTATGAGGAATATGGAAATAACTTGAGTTAATGTGATTAGCTATTACTATTGGCTTACTTATTTCCTAGGAGGGAAAGAATTGAAAAAAAAAATAATGAACAAGAGTAAAGACTAGTAGATGTTTAAATCAATTTCAGTTATATTCAATCAACAAATTGACTAGGATTGTGTTTCCCATGACTTCATAACCACAAGACTTTTACACTAGTGATCTATTCCAGTGTTTAGCATGCAATATTGGTAAGTTAAATTCACCTAAATGGTTAGTCCCCTATCTAGATGATTATCACCATGCAACTTAATCCGTATACGGGTGTATGCTTAATTAACCCTTACCCTTAATATCGGATTAACTATTCCCGGACAAGTTTAAGATATTAGATGAGGGTTGATAGTCTCAAATCTCCGTTGTTAATCCCTTTTCCCATTCACTACCCCCTTGATCTGGTAAGTGAGAATAAGGCTAGTTCTAACGTTTGCAACCGTTAAAAAATAATTACAACGAAGGATTGAATGATCACAATGAAAAAATAAAGAAGAAATCATAATTATAACTTACAAAAATTCATAGAAGAAAACCACGTGAATTAAATAAAACTCCAAAACCAATGAACAAAACTTCAATGTCGTTTAATTCTCAAAATCAAGAGAAAAATTTACAAACTTTGTTTCTTGAACTAAGAAGGATCATTAACAACACTAAATTTTGCGTGAAAGTTGGTAAAATAAACTGTGTTCGAAAAATAAACCTAAATATTGTATTTATAGTTCCAAAAAAATCTTATCCTAACTAAAATTGGACTCCAGGTAGGCAGGGGTAACGGGCCAAGTAACGACTCGTTGGGTCTCCCAATGAGTCGTGGCCAGTGAATTTGACTCGTTCTCAGTAATTTGTCCAGTCTTGTTGATGGGTCACCTAACGACTCGTTAGGCCTGGGCACAAGTCGTTAGGTCCTTGGTGGCCCTGGCTCACCAAATCCTCCAGTGCACTTGATGAATGCCCACAGTGTCTGATGATGAGTCGTCACTTTACCTGACGACTCATTATGTCTCTCGTTGTCTTCATTGGGCAAATCTTCAGAATTTCTCCTCCCAGTCTCCACGACTGTCATAACGACTTGTTAGAAGATGTAATGAGTCGTGCCTTCAACTCATGAGGTACACTGGATACTCTTTTAAAAATTCCTGCTCTTCTCCACGACTCCAGGCACGAGTCATTCATTGGGACGACGACTCGTGGCCTAGGTATCAGCCTACGGATTTGTCTATTTTTGCCTTACTTTACCTATTTCCCATTCTGGACCTGTTTTCCTACAATATTTAACACCAAAGAATCATATCTACATAAACATACCTGGAATGTGCATAGCTTCTTGGTTATAAGAATAGAAAGTGTCATAAAATCACGACACATCAGATGGAAGTAAGGGAAATTGATTAGGTATTTAAGGATGATTGATTCCTAGGTCTGTAAATATGTAATTGTTGTTTCCTAGGGTGAATGTGATGTAGAACTTCATTTATATGATAGTTTGAGACCTAGAAATTGGTGAAGTTGGAACTTTTAACCTTAAAAATTACTTTAAGGGGTTTAGAGGAGTAGAAAAACTTTATGAACTAGGTCGGAATAATCATAGCAAGGTTGGGTTATGATAATTTAACCTCGGAATATGGAATTGGACTCTAATAACATGTAATTGGATGGGTTTGAATTTTCAATCCCTTGGTCGCAGAAGTGAATGATGGAATGTTATTTTATTGTTGTTTTAGAATTTGAATGTTCAAAGGCACTGAGGAAAGACAAGGCTCTAGCAGAGTGATTGCATTCAAACCTATAAATCGAGGTAGGTTATGGTATAATAATAGTTAGACTTCGAATAATAGCGTACATGTATGTGGTGCATTGCTCTCCAGACATTACTTATTGATGTAGTCTTTTGTTGAATTCTATCATTGAATGATTGGCTATGAAATCATTAATTATGCAATGTGGAAGTTTGATGTTAAAAGGTTGTATTGTTTAACATGTGATTTATGAATTGTGTGAGTAATCGAGTTAACGGAGGCAAGATAAGACCTTCCTAGGGTCATAAACTGATTGTGTGGTAAACACTAGATGTGTGAATGAAAGAGGATACTACAAATATCCTGAAATGAGTAACTCGTTTATGAGGGAAGCATCCGGGCGATCAGTGATGGTTGAGTGGCTCGTGTATGAGGGGATCATCCAAACGAGCAGATGAGTGGAAGTTGGTATCACGGCTGTACAATACATGATTTCTAGAGTCCCCTGCAGGTCATGACTGGAAGGGAAGAAATAAGACCCTCTGGCATGTGTGTACATCGATATTTAGTGATTGAGTGTTCATGGTAATATGACGGAGCATGTGCCCAGCATGTCACTATTCGTTGTATTATTTGATTTATTGTAAGAATGTAAAAATCAGACTGAGTATATGTGTACCTGAAAGAACTGAACCTGTGGTCATGCGTTTGCCCGTCTGAATTGTTGAGGTGTTCTAATGACTTGATGGTTAGGCGTAGTTAAATAAGGACTCGTGGATGAATTGTGAAACCTTCTGTGAATGATTCATTCTATCTTTTATGCGGTTATGTGGTGTCACTTGTCTATTGATGACTTTGAATAGTGTGAATGATTATAATAACGAGTATGTTGAAAAGAGTTAATAGAATAGTGGGTGTGTAGCTAAGTCGAGCTATTGCCAAGGCACTACCGCTGTAGCGAAATTTATTCTTCCATGGAAAGACCGTGGCAGCGGTCAAGCGACCGCTGCAATGGTGGCCCAATCCAGTGAGCAGGTCGGCTAGAACTTGAGTAAATTTAATCCCTAAATAAGTATTGTGTATATAAATGATGTTTCTGAGCAAATTTCATATTATTGTTTTACATGTATGTATGTTATTATTTAAGGTCGGTCAATGATGCCTACTAGTATTGTGTTTGTACTGATGCTATTCCTGCACTTCTTTTCCGAGTGCGGGCCTCGATCCGAGAAGCTCATCCCGACCTCACCTCTAGAGTAGCAGCGGATTGACTGAAGGTGTACAGACCCAAATGTGTTGCTCGATTCCACTGCAGAAGATTTCTTTTCTTCCCGTACATTGTTTAATTTTGAATTTTCTCGAATTACTCCTTTAGACATTATTAGGTAGATGTCCTCAAGAACAATAACATTCAGGTTCTGGGGATGTAATAATTAGACTATGATTATGTTCTTTAATTATTCAAGGCTTCCGCAAGAATGTGTTATGTTATTTATTTATATTGTTGCAAATGGGTAATTGGTTGGGACTCATTGGTTCACCCAATGGAGGGGATAGTGTGGGTGCCAATCATGACCAGTTGGATCGTGACATAAATTATTTTGAGGTAATCCTCAAATGCTTATAAATCCAAATAAATCTGAAGTGAATATTTAAGAACACACCGTTAAAGCATAAGAAGCTACACAAGATCTCTAAATTTTGCGGGTTGAAGAATTATTTCTTACAAATTCACAGTTTTTGAGCAATATATGCCAGATGTGAGGTTGTTGAGAGACTTGAATTATGGGAAGATTTGGAGAATCTGGCTTCAGATAACATAGCCCTTGGATAGTGGGAGGGGATTTCAATGTGATCCTCAATGAAGAAGAAAAGCTAGGTGGTTTACATTTCTCACAAAGTGAAGCAACTAATTTCAATCATTAAATAAGTAATTGTGCTTTAATAGAGCTGAGAACTACTGGAAATAAGTATACTTGGTGGAATGTAAGGGTTGAAGAGGGTTGTATCTTCAAAAGACTAGATAAAGTAATGGGAAATCAAGAATTTCTAGATTTACTGCCCACAACTGAAATCTATTTTTTAGTGAGACAGGGGTCAGATCATGCACCATTACATGTATGTTGCAATTCACAAGAGGAAATAGTGATAAAACCTTTCAAGTTCCTTAACTTTTGGGTTAAACATCGTAATTTTAAGGAGGTTGTAAAGGATAATTGGAAAGCTGATTTTGAAGACAATCCTTTCTTGATTTTTCAAGCCAAGCTGAAGAGGGTCAAAAGAGCTTTATTAGAATGGAGTAGAATCACTTTTGGGAATATTTTTGACAAGGTATCAACTTTGGAGGATGTGATTAAAGTTAAGGAGATTAAAATGGAGATAAATCCTTCATAAGAGAACATAATGAAGTTAAGCAACGTAGAAACAGACTTGAAGAGATATTTATACTTGGAGGAGTACTGGAAATAGAAGGCTGATATGAACTGGTTTCAAGAAGAAGACAAGAATACAAAATTTTTTCGTTCCTATGTAAAGGGCAGGAGAAGGAAGCTTTAGATTAAGGAAATCCAGTCAATAGATGGAGATTTATTGGATACAAATGAAAATATAGGAGATGCTGCTACTATTTTTTTCAATAATCAATTTATGGAGGAAAGGATTATCATGGATGATGACTTTATGAATCATATTCCTGCTACAATTATAGAAGCTACAAATGAAGAAATGGTGAGGTTGCCAGAAAGGGAGGAGGTAAAAAATGTGGGTTTTGCTCTCAGGGGTGACAGTGCATGTGGACCATATTGGCTTTTCAGATCTGAGACCTATTTCCTTAGTACTTTTATTAATAAGGTGATTTTAGATTTATTCATGAAAGGATGGTGGGGGTCCTTCCAGAAATTGTTTCCAGAAATCAGTCTAGTTTTGTTAAGGG
The DNA here is from genome assembly GCA_018107945.1 of Datura stramonium. Classification (NCBI taxonomy): domain Eukaryota; kingdom Viridiplantae; phylum Streptophyta; class Magnoliopsida; order Solanales; family Solanaceae; genus Datura; species Datura stramonium. Next base: position 8,993 of record JACEIK010006301.1, on the reverse strand, counting down.
CAGAAGTATCACAGAGAATGTGTTGTTAGCTCAGGAGATTATCAGGGATATTAATAAAATGAACAAATGGCAGAATGTTGTGCTGAAACTAGATATGGCTAAAACTTATGATAGGGCTTCATGGATTTATCTCACAAAAGTGTTGAGAAAAATTGGATTTTCAAAGATCATAATTGACATGGTTTGGAGATTGGTGTCTAATAACTGATATTTTGTCTTAATTAATGGGCAAGCACATGGATTCTTCAAATCATTTAGGGGTCTAAAACAAGGGGATCCTATCTCTTCTACTTTATTTATAACTGTAGCAGAAGTTTTGGCAAGGGAGCTGTGATCAGGGGTATATTTATATGCCAAATCGATACTCAAATGCATCGCTTTTGCCTTGTTTATCCAACAATGTGTGTATATTCTCATGTAAATTGTATGG
>JACEIK010006300.1:82095-93347 GCA_018107945.1 Datura stramonium | reverse complement strand
GCGCCATCGCGGAGGGGCTCTGCCTCGGCGCCTCCCGCGGTGGTTCGACAGGATTTTCGTCCGATCTTTTCCCGGGCCCTTTCCTAGCACGTATGACTTTTAAATATGCTTAACTAACGTGCGAGTAGGCCATCTAGATGCCGGGAATCTTACGGGGTGTAACACAATCTATCTACCATGTGGGGGAATACATATGTTAAACTTTTTCTATCAATGAATATGTCATGTGAGTATTTGGATTCTTTATGCTCTTTAAACCATTTTTTACCTTCTTTCTTCGTGAACCAACGGAGCCCATATCGCCTCAATGGTTGTGGTGCCATCCTCACATCTTCATACTCCTCTTCACTAGTTCTCCTTGCTCTTTTTTGACCCATGACTTGAAGAAGCCACACATTTCCCTTTATTTACTTTTGGTGCCATTTATGGAGGTTTCACAAGAAAAATGATATACTTTGTGATTTTAGTAAAAAAATTTGGAGGAATTTGATAAAGAGATGAAGTTTTGAGAGAGTTTTTCTTGAGAATTGAAGGTGTGCGGCGTGGTTCTTACAAGAATGAGCTGAGAAAATTAGGTCTAGGCCTTTTAAATTACTCCTATGGGCTAGAATTTACGTTTTAGCACTCAAAACTTTTCGCCTGAACCACTGCTCTGCGTCGCGGCGCTCATAGCGCCAGTTTTGTTGTGCATCGCGAGGCTCACTACCTCATTTGCCATGCGCATCGTGTTATTCGCTGCGTTGCCTCTCCTGCACGTCGTGCCAGGCCGTGCGGCACTTATGCCTGTGCCTTGCGCCAGGCCTTTGTGCTGCTTGGCCTGCACGATGCCATCTGTGCTCGTCCAATAGTTTTGCACCCCGTTTTTAATGTTTAAGCTCATTTTTGGTTGAAAATCATGACCTGTAACCTGCATACTTGAAACAATATATAAAATGAAAAATTATCTTGGTTGTCTCCCAAGTAGCGCCTGATTTAACGTCGCGGCACGACACAGGTATCTTGATTACTCAGACTTCATCAAGATACCTGTTAAGACCATGGTCACATCTTGGCCTCTTGTTTCAGCATGCTACCCTGTGACATATCAGAAAATAAAAGAAACGTGAAAAATAGAAAATAAAGACTAAAAGTAGACACAAGAAATTAATCTAATCCTAAGTTGTATTCCCCGGCAACGACGCCACTTTTTGACAACGCTCAAACTCACACCCCCTGCTGAAGTATGAAGCGGACGTTGTTAATAAAGAATCCAACTAGAGGTTGGGGCAGATCCAATAGGGAATATGGAAGGATATAGAAGAATTCTTGTATTTAAGCTTTTGAGTCAATTATATCCTAAAGGGGGGAATTTGTAAAAGTGACAACTAATATTATTAAGAAAAATTGAATGTTGATTTCAAATTAATGCAACTAACTAGGGTAAGTGTTCCCCATGGATTCATAACTACTTCGATTTTTACACTAGTGATCTATCCCAATACTTTACTTGTAGAACTGATAACTAGGGTTCATCCAAATGACTGGTTCGACCCTATTGGATGACTATACTCAATCACCGGGTAAGATCTCATGAGCGATTTCAATTTAACCGTTATCAATTTGTCCCAATTTAACTATCCTACGACCACAACTCAAGTTATTACAATGATCCTAAAAATCAAGACTTTGTTGTACTTCTCTTTTCCTAATCTCTACCTCTCTAGGCTCAAGAAAGTAGAGAATTTAGGCAAGTCCTAACGTTGCGCACCGTTAAGAAACATTAAAGATGAAGAGAATACAATATAAGCGTTTAGTGTTGGTTTAGAATCACTTCGTGCATAATATAAAACATGATCAAAACAAGAGACTGAGAGTAGGATTGTATGTTATTTTCTGAAATCATGATTTGACCATAACATAACATCATAACTGAATCGAATGACCCAAAGCTGAAATCTGATAATCATAAGTAAAACTGAACATTGGGTCAAACCTATTTTAGAAAAAAAAATATCATGAATGATAAACATACATAACTGAAATCATGAGGAACAATAGGAGACTCGTCATATAACTAACATACCACGATAGAGTTTACGTGGTCCCAACTATCACACTCAAGTGGGTAGAGCCGTCCAAAGCCTTTCCAAGGACAAGGACGATACCATAATATCGATATAAAGATCGAGGCCCATTCGGTGCAGGGGATAGCTAACAAGGGAGGTCCCAAAGTATATATGATATATATATAAACCTACGTTGGCGCGTAGTTCTGAGACATAGGGTTGATCAATCCTTAGCCTACTCGGTGTTAGACACTACTCAAAAACATGCATATGCTCTCTATCATTTTTCAACAAAGCTTACCATCGTCTATTGACGAATCTCAATAATCAAATACATATCAAATCTGAAATCATATATGAGGATCTCTTGCTCAAACCATATCACAAGCTGAAAAAAACTGGGAGTCTTAACTCCAAACCATGTGGTAAGCTTAATTCGGGAAATCATAAATTATACTTGAATATATGGGCATTGCCCAATACTTTAACATGCTTGAAAATACTTAATTCACTTGAAAACATTATCATAAACATGGGTAACTTGAAAATATGTTTTTCATCAATAATATCTCATCATACTTGAACATTCATCATAAATCTCAACTTTCATGAACTTCTCATAATTGGGAATTTTAATTTATAAAGCTTGAAACATGATTTTAATTGAAAACAACGTAAAAGTTGCCCATGAATCATAATTCAATAGTAGAAACATATTTAGATCATACCCATATAGAAAATTAGGAATTTCATGCATTGGGTTAAAACCTCATAGAATCAACATAGAAATTTTCATGATTTAGAGAGAAATTGGGCATGGGTGTGAATGAATTCACCCATTTAACCCTACATACCTAATAGGATCTGATTCTACCACTTTTCTGATTGCCTAATGAAGAATTGAAGAAAACTTGAAGATAACCTAAACTTGATCACCTCCTAAACCCTTCAATTTTCATGCATGGATGTGAATGAGCCTAGAATAGATTTACCCTTCATAAAACACTTCATTTCGAGCTTAAAACGACGTAGTTTAGGACCCTAGGACTTTAAAATTATGAAATTACCCTTAATAAAAAATATGAGAATTCTGCACTTCCAGTGACAACGGATGTCAGCACGATCCATTGTGGGCTGAAACGGTCCATTGTTACCTTCCGATGCTACTCCCTGAATTCAGGTCTTTAATCCCTCACCACGACCGGACAAGATGGGTCATTGCTAGCTCAAACGACTCGTTGGTGCTAGTCTTCGTTACCGTTGCCTTAACCTGGGATCCCTTTAAACAACTGTTGACGATGGCCCATTGTTACCTGCAACGGGTCGTCCCACGACTCGTCACTTCCTCCTTGACCAAGGACCAGTCTCACCACGACCACCTACAGCGACTCGTTACATCAAATAAGGGGTCATTCCTAGACCTGTTACTCCAAACTCAGAACCTGCAGTACCTGACCACGAGTGTCCTAACGTGTCGTTGGAATCTCCAACGACTCGTACCACTTTCCATTTTTACATCTCGGGTCTAGTCTTGGGTACTTCTGGGGTATTACAATATCTCCCCCTTGGGAACATTCATCCTCGAATATGGGTAATCATACAAAAAACAGAGAGATGCAATCACTATACACAAATACTGATCATATAAGCTGAAAACTGACGGAATGACTAACTCCAATTTAAACTACATGACTGAACTAAATTCATGAATCATACATACATCCATATACATGAAAGAAACTGGGGCACATGAACTGAACACGAAACTAAATAGATTTTTAGGGCAAAACTGATACCTCAAGCTGGGACTGAGCCGGTAGGGAATAAATGTGGGTATCTAGCCATCATGTCTGCTTCGGCTTCCCACGTAGCTCCCTCAACCTTCTGATTCCTCCATAAAACTTTAACTGAAGATACTTCCTTGTTTCTTAGCCTTTGAACCTGATGATCTAGTAATTCTACCGGAACCTCCTCATAACTAAGGTTGTCTTTCAAACCGACACTGTCCATCGGGACAAAAAGAGTTGGATCACCCAAATACTTCTTTAAGAGAGATACATGAAAAATAGGATGCATGGAAGCTAATTCTGAGGGCAACTCCAATTAATATGCCACCTTGCCAACCCGCTTCACAATCCGGTAGGGGCCAACATAGGACTGAGTTTTCTTTTCTTCCCAAACCTCATCACTCTCTTCATGGGAGATACCTTTAGAAACACCCAGTCATCAACTTCGAACTCTAGTTCTCTCCTTCTTACATCAGCATAGGACTTTTGGCGACTTTGAGCTATTTTCAACCTGTTCTGTATGAGCTGAACTTTCTCCATGGCCTCAAGGACTGAATCTGGCCCTATAATCGCAGTTTCACCCACCTCAAACATATCAATAAGCGATCTACATCTCCTCCCATAGAGAGCCTCAAATGGAGCCATCTGAATACTGGAATGGTAGTTGTTGTTGTATGCAAACTCAATAAGAGGCAAATGATTATCCAACTACCCTTGAAGTCAATCACACATGCTCTCAACATGTCCTCGAGAGTCTGAATTGTCTGTTGTGCTTAACCATCCGTTTGCGGGTGAAATGTTGTATTAAGCTTAACCTAAGTATCCAATCCTTTTTTAAATGACCTCCAAAACTGAGAGGTAAACTGAGTACCTCTGTCCGATATAATGGACAAGGGTACCCCATGAAACCGAACTAGCTCTCGGATGTATAATATAGCATAATCCTCTATTGTATCAGCGGTTTTGATTGGTAGAAAATAGGCGGCTTTGGTCAACCTGTCTACAACAACCCAAATGGAGTCATATTGCTGACGGGTGCGCAGCAACCCTATGATGAAGTCCATATTGATTCCTTCCCACTTCCAAGTAGGAATACTGATATCCTGAAGCATAACTCCCGGTCTTTAATTCTCAACCTTCACTTGTTGACAGTTTGGACACTTAGCTACAAACTCTGCGATGTCCTTCTTCATGCCATTTTACCAATAGACTTCTCGTAAGTCACGGTACATCTTGGTGGAACTTGGATGGATTGAATACCTGGAACTGTGAGCCTCATGCAACATCCAATTTCTCAAATCATCGACGTCCGGAACTCACAAGCGACCCTGGTATCGAAGAACTCCATCTCCCCCTTTGGAGAAGACCTCCACCTTCTAATTCTGTACGGCTTCCTTTAACTTTACCAAAATGGGATCCTCGTCTTGCCTAGATTTTACATCAGTCACCAAGGATGATTCTGGCCCGTTCTGAACTATAACATTGCCATCGGTCGAGTCAACCAAACGAACTCCCAACTTTGCAAGTCGATGCACATCCTTCACCAACTCCTTTCTCCCCTCATCCACATGGGACACACTCTCCATAGAGAGTCTACTAAGTGCATATGCTACTATATTGGCCTTTCCCGGATGGTAAAGGATACTCATGTCATAATTCTTAAGTAGCTCCAACCACCTCCTTTGTCGTAGATTTAGATCTTTCTGGGTAAATATATATTATAGATTCTTATGGTACGTAAGCACATCTACATGGACCCCGTACAAATAATGTCTTCATATCTTCAAGGAGAATACCACCAGCGCTAATTCAAGATCATGGGTCGGGTAATTCTTCTCATGAACTTTCAACTGCCAGGAAGAATATGATATAACCTTGTCGTGCTACATCAATACACAACCAAGTCTGATTCTCGAAGCATCAGAATACACCATCAGTACCCTCGGGTAGGGTCAACACTAGTGCTAAGGTAAGTCGAGTCTTCAACTCTTGGAAGCTCCTCTCACAAGTATCCGACCATTGGAATTTCACTTTCTTTTGGGTCAATTTGGTCAATGGCACTGTAATAGATGAAAATCCCTCAAAAAAATCTCCGGTAGTACCCAGCTAAACCCAAGAAACTCCTGATATCTGCAGAATTCACAGGTCTAGGCCAATTCTTCACCGCTTCTATTTTCTGAGAATCCACCTTTATGCCCTCACTTGATACTACATGGCCCAAAAACGCCACTGAGTTCAACCAAAACTCGCACTTGCTGAATTTAGCATATAGTTGGCGATCCTTGAGAGTCTGTAGCACCACCCTCAAATGAGTGGCATGCTCCTCCTCACTCCGAGAGTATATCAGGATGTTATCAATAAACACAATCACGAACATATCCAAGTATGGCTTGAACACCCTATTTATCAAGTCCATAAAAGCTACAGGAGCACTCGTTAGTCCAAAAGACATAACTACAAACTTATAATTACCATACCGCATCCTGAAGGCTGTCTTCGGGATGTCACTCTCCTAAACCCTGAGCTGATGGTATCCGAACCTGAAGTCTATCTTCGAAAAGCACTTGGCACCCTGAAGCTGGTCAAACAAATCACAATCCTGGGTAGAGGGTACCTGTTCTTGATGGTGACCTTATTCAATTGCCGATAATCAATACACATACGAAGAGAGCCATCTTTCTTTCGAACAAAGAGAACTGGTGCACCCCATGGGGATTTGCTCGGTCTAATGAAACCCTTATATAAAAGGTCCTTCAACTGCTCCTTCAACTCTTTTTGCTTGGGCAAAGCCATTCTATAAGGAGGAATAGATATAGGTTGAGTATCGGAAAGAAGGTCAATACCAAAACCAATCTCCCGCTCGAGAGGGATTCTCGATAGATTATCTGGGAAGAGTTATAGATACTCACATATTATTGGGACTGACTGAATAGTCGGGTCTCGGACGTCACATCCTTAACCCTAACTAGATGGTATACACAACCTTTGGAGATCATCTTTCTGGCCTTAAGGTAGGAAATGAAATGACCTATAGGCACAACTGAACTACCCTTCCATACTATGGCTGGCTCACTCAAAAATCTGAACTCTACTGCCCGGGTTCTATAATTAATTGAGGCATCACATGCAAATAGTCAATCCATGTCGAGGATAACATCAAAATCGGTCATGGCTAACTCTACTAAATTTGCTGAGGTGAATTTCTGAAGGACTGTGACTGGGCAACTTCTATATACCCTTCTAGCTACAATTGAATCACCCACTAGAGTAGAGACTGAGAAAGGTTCTGACAAGATTTCAAAACTAACTCCGAAACTACTAGCCACGTAAGGTTCCAAAAAAGATAAGATAGCCCCTAGATCTAACAAAGCATATACATCAAGATGGAAAACTCGCAACATACCAGTGACTACATCAAGGGAGACCTCCTGCTCCTGGCGAGATGCTAAGGCATAGAATCTGTTTTGGCGCTGACCGCCACCTGTGCTAGTAGATACCCCCTGCTGGGCTAGGCGTGCGGGTGGAGTTGTTGTACTAAAAGCTAGGCCTCGACCCCTATCATGGCCCTGTCTAGCTGTTGGGAAATCTCTAAGCATATTTTCGGGCATTCCACACCCGAAGCAAGCACTTGTACCTGCCAAGCACTAACCCGTATGCCCCCGACCACACCTTCCACAAACTGGGATACAAGAATTTGCGGGCCTGCTGCTCTGACCCCTAGAGCCTAATGCTCGCCCTCCCTGGTCGTGCCTAGGTCTGGATGGAACACTCATCGCTGAAGATGTTGGGGCTGAAGATCTCTTGTGGGTCTGCTGTCGGTGCCCACCACCTGGCCTCGGCTGAGAGAATCTATAGCTATCTGTCCTGGCCCTTTTGGCCTCTCTGTCCCTTATGTGCACCGCCTCCATTTGTTGGGCGTATAAGACTATCTGAGGGAAATCCATATTCTGATGGAGCATAGCGGTCCTGCAACCCTTGTCTAGATAGTCCGCCATACCATGAACAAACCTACTCACTCGCGCCCTATGATCAACCACTAACTCTAGGGCGTACTTTGACAGACAAGTGAACTCTAGGGCATATTCCTGCACCATCATCTTCCCCTGCTTAAGATTCACGAACTCGGCTACCTTCAACTCCCTCATCTCACGAGGGAAGAACCAATCTAGAAAAGCGACGTGAAACTTCTCCCAACTGATAGGGCCTGCTCCGGCTGCCCTACTATCCTTCCAATGTCTAAACCAAATATGTGCCACCCCCTAAAACTGATACGAGGCCAGATCAGCACACTCTACTCCATTCACCCCTATGACCTGGGTGATTTTCACAATTTTATCGATAAACTCATGTGGATCCTCATCCACCTTTGACCCAAGAAACTCTAGTGGGTTCATCCTTAAGAAATCTCTAACTCGTGTTTCCGCCGCATTCTCGTTCTGAGGAACATGCGCCACTGCCTGCTAGTTGACCTGGGCGGTCAAGGCCTGTGTGAGCATCTGAATGGCTACCCTAAATTCAGTGTGGGCAACCGGTTCTGGTGCATGATGCTCGTAGACCGGTGGGGCTTATTGGTGCTCGTCCCCATTGCCATCCTCGTGGACATTTTCATTTCCATTCCTTCTGACATTAACTCTGCGGGGAGGCATGATTCGACAATCGCAAATAGCACGAGTTAGAAGGATAGGGAGATATTTCATCATACGATATAGATCATGAAAGAAGGGAACATTTCCTAAACGTCCCGTAGCCTCTTCATCATAGGTGTTACGCACTTCACACCCATGAAAAAGACTCTACTTAAAGCGGCTTTTAGACACCCTAGGACACTTCAAAACCTATTGCTCTAATATCAAGTTTGTCACGATCCAAACATAGGCCCGGATCGAGACACGGGACTAGGAGCCCCGAGAGACTCCAAGTCGACCCATGGCATAAAACTACATCTAACTCAATCAAATAAAGCAGAAGAATTAACATGATAACATAGCGGAAGTCTAAGCATAACATATAATCTAAAAAATACAACTTGAGTCTGAAACTGAATATAATCTATTGTCTGGAAAGCCTCTAAGTCTGATGAGTTGATGGAACATGACCCCAACTAACTCTCTAAGTCTGAAACTGAAAATACTCAAAAATAACTGAATAAAAGAGGGGCCCTCGACAGATGAGAACTCACCAACATAGACTGATGCTAACTCCAAAAGTTGGCTGGTGGCGGGGCTGAGTCTGAAGATCGGAGCCTATATCATGAAAAGATACAACATAGAGTATGTGGTCAGTACGTGAAATGTATTGAGTATGCAAGGTAAGTAAAACCTCTTAACTAAGTAAAAATCATTTAAGACATGCATAATATAAAACATGATCAAAACAAGAGTCTAAGAGTAGGCTTGCATGCTATTTTCTGAAATCATGATCTGAACATAACATAACATCATAACTGAATCGAATGACCCAAAGATAAAATCTGATAATCATAAATAAAAATGAACATCAGGCCAAACCTGCTTTAGAACATATATATGTGTGTGTGTGTGTGTGTGTATACACATATATATCATGAATAGTAAACATGCATAACTGAAATCATGAGGAACAATGGGCGACTTGTCATATAACTGACATACTATGATAGAGCTTACATGGTCTCAACTATCACACTCAAGTGCGTAGAGTCGTCCAAAGTCTTGACAGGGCTAAGGACGATACCATGATATCGATATCAAGTTTGAGGCCCATTCGGGGTAGGGGATAGCTCAAAAAGGAGGTACTAAAGTATATATGATATGTATAAACCTACATTGGTGCGTATTTTTGAGGCTAGGGTTGATCGACCCTTAGCCTACTCGATGTTAGACACTACTCCCAAAAATATGCATATGCTCTCCATTGTTTTTCAACGAATCTTTCCATCGTCTATTGACGAAGCTCAATAATCAAATACATATCAAATCTGAAATCATATATGAGGAGCTCTTGCTCAAACCATACCACAGCTGAACATAAATGGGCATCTTAACTCCAAACCATGTGGTAAGCTTAATTCGGAAAATCATAAATCATACTTGAACATATGGGCATTGCCCAATACTTTAACATGCTTGAAAATACTTAATTCACTTGAAAACATGATCATAAATATGGGTAACTTGAAAACATGTTTTTCATTAATAATATCTCATCATACTTGAACATTCATCATAAATCTCAACTTTCATGAACTTCTCATAATTGGGCATTTTAATTTATAAAGCTTGTAACATAATTTTAATTGAAAACAACGTAAAACTTGCCCATGAATCATAATTCAATAGTAGAAACATATTTAGATCATGCCCATGTAGAAAATTAGAAATTTCATGCATTGGGTTAAAATCCCATAGAATCAACATAGGAATTTTCATGATTTAGAGAGGGACTAGGCATGGGTGTGAACGAATTCACCATTCATAACCCTACATACCTGATAGGATCTGATTCTACCACTTTTCTGATTTGCCAATGAAGAATTGAAGAAAACTTGAAGATAGCATAAACTTGATCACCTCCTAAACCCTTCAATTTGCATACATGGATGTGAATGAGCCTAGAATAGATATACCCTTCATAAAACACTTTATTTCGAGCCTAAAACGACATAGTTTAGGACCCTAGGACTTAAAAATTACAAAATTACCCTTAATGAAAAAACTGATAATTCTGCACTGCCAGTGACAACGGACGTCAACACGGTCCGTTGTGAGCTCAAACAATCCATTGTTACCTTCCGTTGCTACTCATTGAATTCAGGTCTCTGATCCCTCACCACGACCGGACAGGATGGGCCATTTCTAACTCAAACAACTCATTGCTTCCAGTGGTCGTCACCACTGCCTTAACCTGGGATCCCTTTAAACGACTGCTGATGATGACCCATCGTTACATGCAATGGGTCATCCCACGACTCGTCGCTTCCTCCTTGAACAAGGACCAGTCTCATCACGACCACCTCCAACGACTCGTTATATCGAACAGTGGGTCATTCCTAGACCCATTACTCTCTGTACCTGCAGTATCTGATCATGAGTGTCCCAACGGGTCGTTGGAACCTCCAATGACACATACCACGAGTCATTCTGAGATACATTTTCTAGCCTTCTGCCACTTTCCATTTTTACATCCCGGGTCTAGTCTTGGGTATTTTCGAGTGTTACATTTATAGACAAAAGCATAAATTAATACCTAGAACGATGATAGAAAAAAACTCACTTGATTATTGCAAAAATAACGAAGAACAATTCAAAAATTGTCTCAAAGTATGTCGTGAACTAAAACTTATAATTCCAAGACTTGTCAAAGAAACTTCACACACACTCCTCTCTATTATAAAGAAATAAAGGGTATTTATACTAGTAGATTTATGTTTTTCTTGTTCCTT
>JACEIK010006299.1:50433-64021 GCA_018107945.1 Datura stramonium | reverse complement strand
GCACATATCTTCACATTCATATAAAATCACATGAAAATGTATAAAATAACTTAGACAACACGACTAATTTAAGCTATAAAGCGTATCACGGGCCCTATATCTTTTCCCGTGATCACCGATGTCAAAAATAACAGAAAACCTATATGAGAAAAATAATGACTAAAGTCAAACACAAGAAATTACTCTAATCGTAAGTTGTATTCCCTGGCAAAAATGCCACTTTTGATAACACTCGAGTCAAAATCATGTTTAAGTATGGCGCAGATGTTGTCAATAAATAACCCAACTAAGTTGGGGTCGATCCCACAAGGAATATGGTCAAGATATAGAATAACACTAGTATTTAAGATTTTAGGTTTTTTATCTCCTAAAGGTGAGTTTTATAAAAGAAAATATGTAACACTGTTTAGATTTGATTGTTGTTTATCAAGTAAATGCAAATAACTAGGGAAGCAATCCCATGGATTCATAACTACTTTGGGTTTTAGACTTGTGATCTTTCCCAATGCTTACTTGTAGAACCGATAACTAGGGTTTATCCAAATGACTAGTTCGTCCCTATTGGATAATTATACTCAATCACCGGATTAGGTCTCATGAGTGATTTCACTTCAATCGTTATCAATTTGTTCCAAATTAACTATCCTGCGATCGCAGCTCAAGTCATACAATGGCGCATAAATATTAAGGCTTTGTTGTAATTCTCTTTTCCTAATATCTACTTCTCTAGATTCAAGAAAGTAAAGAATTCGGGCAAGTCCTAACGTTGCACTCCATTAAGAAACATTAAAGATGAAGAGAATACAATACAAGCATTAGCATTGGTGTAGAATCACTTTGTGCAAACCCTAGTTTGTTAATTCACCATGGATCCCATAACCCTAGTTGTGGAGGTTTTAGCCTCTCATGATTGTAAGATAATTATACGCGTTCATAGACAAAAACATAATTTAGAAGTTACAGAGATGATTGGAAGAAAACCCACTTACTTATTGCAAGAATTAATAAAGAACAATTCAAGAATAATGGAAGAATCAAAAGAAGAAATCCTCCAAAAGTTGTTCCCAATAATCCCAAAAGTGAAATACTTCTCCCAAGAATCGAATTCTTTTCTTCTCTAAACAAAAATAACCTAGAAAAGTATTTATACAAATAATTAGAAACTTTTCCTAAATTAATAGGGAAATTGCTAAATTATTGCCGACTTTAGTTATGACCCGTACCATGATTGTACGAGTCATACCTTCACTCGTACATTGGTTGGCACGTCTGATTTTAGCTAAATGTTGGAAGCTGGTGCGACTCATACTGTCATGCCATAGCTTGAACCTAAGAGTTCTGGCATCCTCTGAATCTATTCACGAGTGGCTTGGTATGACTTGTGCCTTCTTGTTGTACCTTGAGATTTTCCATTCTTCAATTCTTCTGACTTTCACCACAGCTCCTTGGTATGGGTCATAGGTAGATAATACGATTCATGGTAGCTACCCATACCAGGAGATTGACTCACTGCAATTTCCTCTGAACTTTATCACGACTGCCTTGGTACGGCTCGTACCAAGAGTCGTACTTTTACTCTTTGGTTTAGCATATCTTCAAGACTTTTTCACAATTCTTAGTACGGCTCGTACTAGGATGGTACGACTCGTACTGAGGTCCGTACTTAGCCCTTTTTCTGCATTTTATTATAGCTTTTGCAAATTTCAATTCCAACACCTAATTTCCCTAAAAATAAAGTAAAACTGCATCATATCCGTATAAGCACACCTAAGTCCATGCTTATTTCCTTAGTTTTAAGTGTTGAAAGTGTTGTAAACTCATAGAACATCAGTGAACAAATGGAAATTAACTATAAAATCAAATTATTACTCACAAGAATGAATAACTGGCACATGATGTTTTTCGACTACTTGGGTGCCTTTTTCCTTGAGTTTTCTCAAACCCCAATTCGGAGCCCTTTTCCTTGAGTTTCCACAACTTGGTTCTTTTCACCCAACCAATTCATTCATTTCTTCATAATGTGGTGCTACCTCACATTGAAGTTCACATCATTTTTCCCATTTTCCTTTTTGCAACCCCCAAACATAGGCTTTTGCCTCATCTTTCCCTTTTCTATTCCCACACTTTTGGGACTCAAGCATCATTTTTTGCATTTTTCCCACAACTAACACTAGGCAGTATTAGTACAAAAGAGGGACTACAAAAGGAGTAATAGGCTTGTAATATGGTTCTTAAGGAAAAGGTTTAAAGGTTCAATATTGGCTAGCAAGGATTCATGCACAAGGAGGCCATATGGGTGAAGTAGCTATCAAAAGAAAGCATAAAATCATGTTCTAAGTGCAACTACATGTAGGATTTTGCCTTGAGTCACACTTGGGAAAAGTTCTAGATAACCATTTAGGTATGAGAATTCAGCTAACACCTTACCTCTCAATGCATAACCCTTCAAGGAGTTCACACAATTTTCATAACCATAACAATAGTATGACTTAAAACACAATAACATGTGAATTGAAATTCAAACAAAGAATGTGCAACTTATGACAAAAGAATACTCGGCTTTTACATTCAAATGCCCCTTTTCTTCAAAATTCATTTTTCTTTCCAATGCCATTTTAGAAATTTTTTGGTGGTACCTGTCAGAAGCCATTGCAATCCTTGACTCGAAAAGAACTCTAAGCTTGGCATTTTCCCTTAAGAAAGTCATCTCTCAATCCATCATTAGGAAATTCCACCTAGTTCGATAATAAAATAAAAGAAAAGAAAATTATTTCTTGATAAAGAACCGTGGCATAAGAAAACCCTTGGAGTTTATTTACTGACTACTATGAACAAAGGCTATAATCAAAACATGGGTCAACAACATTTTGAAATTTAAAACAACCCATCATTGGCACTAACAATTTCAATAAAAAGATTTCATATAACAAATATCCTGACAAGGGAATTCCATCACAATTAAAAATTAACAACCAACTAGAGCATGAGAAATTTAGCCTGGAAAGGGAAACAAGAAGACCCTCACAAGACCACAAAAAGTGATACACACCCCACCCCCAACCATGAATGTACATTGTCCCTATTGTAAATATGAAGAATAGAAAGGGTGGTGGGAACTCCCTAAAACAGCTACTCATCCTCCTCATCATTGTCCTCGTCATCATAATCAAGGCCGCTCAATTGTGGTTCATCCTCCCCACCTAAGCCCTCGAACAGATCATTAATAAAGCCACGGGTTGTGGATGGGGCAGCCATGGCTACATCAAGGACACTCAAGTTTGGGTCTTCCATAGGAGCCCGGTCCCTTAACTCTCGCACCTCCGCTCGGAGAGTACAAATAACTCCCTCAACCACATCTACATGGGAGAAAAGCTTGGTCAAGCTGTCGAACACATTCTTCATCTCCCCCTTCACTGTTTTGGCAATAAGAGCCGAAAGATTTTGGGCCAGCTTTTGAAGTTGGCTCTCATGAGATTGTGTCATCTCAGCCAGCTTCTGTATCCCTCTTAGGCAAGAGGATGTGGGAGGAGGTGAAGACCTCCAAAACTCTGCTTCTTTAGATGCATGCTCCGACGCCACGGGGTGTAGCATATTGAGATCGGGAGCAATGGGGATTTTCTCTCTTGCAACCACTTTTTTTTCACCCTGGTACCTTAATATCCATTTTTCTTTCCACATTGATTACACCGACGACTGAGCTGGGAGACTCGTCAAGGAATAATGGCACCCCTGCATTGGAGCACAACTGAGAAATAAGCATAGCATATGGTATGGATATTTCCTGCTGCCTAACCTTGCGCTTCATTTGGGAGGCCATAATCTCCCCAAAGTTGATATGCATCACTATCAGGATGCAGTCGATGAGAATGGCTGCCTTCAAGTTCACTCGTTAATCATTCTTCGATAGTATAATTCTGATGCACACAAACTTCAGCCACAACTCGGACTCGAACTTGAGATCATGCCTAAAGATTTCGCCACCCATGGAGGCCCATAAAGGATGACCATTGGAGATGGTTGGAACTATCCAATGGAACTGATTTTCTTTATTAGCCACTCTTTATGCATACTTAGTTTCTCGACTAATCTCATTAGCTCAAAATAATGCATTAATGGCGGTCAGAGCAATATCGACCTCCGCACCTCGGACCCTAACTGGGGGAGGAAAGGAAAATCATCCACTTTCCCCTTATGCTTCATTGCCTCCTGGTGTGGGTAAGTAGCATAAAATTATGGCACGAGGCTAGTGTATCACTCTGGGAGAGGCTCAGTAAAGGTGTGCCATTGGCGGTAGTTGAACTGAGCAATGATATTGGGGAAATTATTCCCCAGCCCCACCAGATTGAATCATTTCTCTATGGTGATCGGACTTCCTTCACAAATAACATAATGTGCCTTCATGTTAGTCACGCAGAAAATAATGGTCTCTCTCATGTTGGTGGGGCTGCGGCTGCCTTGGCCTTACCCTTACCTTTACTTTTTGATGTGGAGGATGTCTTGCCCTTGTCTCCTTGCCTGGATGAAGTAATTATGTTGCAAGAGAAATGTTAAAAGAGATAGCTAAACTAATCTAGAAAAAAAAATCTAAAATAATTGGACGAGAGCGAGGTATATCAAAATCAGGTGCCAGCAATACCTCCAACACAACTGGGAATCGTCGGTGAAGACCCGCGAGATGACACTGAGTCGCAGGCTTGGGTAGTGAGCTAGGAAAAGTTGCAACTTACCAGTGCTACACAGGCATTTCTCCAGTAAAAATTCGCAAAGCGCCGGTGAACTGCTGTCACGACCCGAATATGGACTCGGATCGTAAAACAGGACAAGGAACCCCATGAGGCCCCAAGTCGACCCATAGCATATCTAACTTCACATCACTTAAGCGGAAGACTGAACGTGAGACATAGTGGAAATGTAAACGTAACATAGCATATCATAAAATTCGAAAATACTAGACATACACATAAGTTGAGTACTACATACTGTCTGAAAGCCTCTACTTTATAAGATGGGTAGATGGGACAATATCCCCAACTAACCCGGCCAAAAACTGAAACAAAGAACATCATACATGAATAATCATACGGCCTTCAGAACATGAGGATCCACCAATAAAGCTGAAAGAAACTCTGGAATAGACTAAGGATGAAGATGAGCCTGAGAGCCAGGTCTTGTATCATGAAATGATACAGCATAGAAAGTATGTGGTCAGTACGTGGAATGTATCGAGTATGCAAGGTAAGAAAAACGGACATTTAAAATATGTAAAAACTCATTAAAACATCATAAGAGTGGGACATCATGCTCATATCGTAAATATTGTAACATAATGTAACATAAGGATCAAGGTTTTCAAAACATTCGTTATACAATCATAATCATGATCATAAGAGAAAAACCTTATTTAACATAACTTGAGCCAATATACATAATTATAAACATGCATAAATCATGAGGAACAGTGGGATATTCTCTTAACCGACATATCCCATATGAGCACACATGGAGCCCGACTTGTAACCCTAGTTGGGAGGGTGTTTGTACCTTGCCAAAGGTAGAACCATTAAAGTGTGATATCACCATGAAGAGGGCCATTTGGGCTAGGGACAGTCACAAGGAAAGTCCCAACATATCCTAAGGTGGCACGTAGTTTATAGATTCGGGCTAGAACTAAGGCCCCGAACATACTCGGTGTTAAATACTACTCCCAAAATATATATAGTGTTCATAGTATAATATGCATGAATTCATGGGCTAGTTAAATAATGATAATCATAAACATACTTGTACATACGTGAACTAGCCATGACATAAGGCCCGTGAGTCGGTCATAACATAATTCATAAATCATAGGGTTCATGCATACTTGTAGATCATACATATACCTTGTAAATCATCAAATCATAATGGGTATTTGAATAATTTCATATTTCAAATCATAAATCATAATGGGTATTAAATAATTTCATATTTCAAATCATAAATCAAGATGGGTTTGATCAAATCATAATGGGTATTTGAATAATTTCATATTTCAAATCATAAATCATGATGGGTTCGTAAATATCAACAATTGAAGTGAAGATCGTAAATCGATTCATCATGGATCCAACATAATTAGGCTTAAATTAGTGTAAATTGAAATCAATAATTTTATAATTAAAATAGTTGTAAAACCTGATCAAAATTCATAAAATATAATGTAAATCACAATTTAGAACAATCCATCGAAAAATCATTAAAATTCCACATGATTAAAGTTAAAACCTCAAGACATTTTGATCAATTTTTCATAAATTAATAGAGATTGGGCATGGGTGTGAATGGAAACACCCATTTGTAACCCTACATACCTGGGTAAGATCAGATTTCAAAGTTCTTCGAATGCCCAAGGGAGAATTGATGGAGAAAAGCTTGACAATAGGCTTGATCTCTCTAAAATCTTCCTAACTTGCATGCATGGGAATGAAAATAATTAGAGGGTCTTAACCTATCTAATCATGCACAGAAAAATATCATAAAATGATGCAGTTTAGGGCCCTAGAGCATAGGAAAGACGAAAATACCCTTAATGAAATCACCCTGAAAACTGCACTGGTCGCTCCCATGACGTACCAATGAGCCATTGGTGGATATCACGACTCGTGGTACGATCCGTCATCTGCACTATCTATAACCTGATCTCAGATCCAAGCCACGACTCAACAGGACGAGTCGTTGTTACCTCGCACGGGTCATTAGATCGATCGTTTTTTGTCTCTTGATAACCCTGAGCTTCATCTCATAATGAGCCTTACCATGACTCATGGTCGCTTCCAACGAGTTGTGGTGTACATCCGTTAAGTCCACTGGAAATTTACATACTCCCTTACAATGATTGTGACAACGGGTCGTTATACCTCACGATGGATCATTGGATGACCCGCNATCATTGGATGACCCGCTACATCCTCAAATACCATGGTCCAGTTCCACCCACGATTACAAACAATGATTCGTTGTTCCAAGCAACGAGTCATTGCATCATACATTGTATCCACTGTCACCAGGACTCCCCTTACCACGACTGAATCCAACCTGTCGTTGGTTGGACCAACGATCCGTTTGGTTGTTCGTCCTATGCACTTTTCCCCAATTTTCAGTCAACTTCCAATTTTTATCTCGGGTCTAATCTTAGGCACTTTCGGGGTATTACAATATCTCCCCCTTGGGAACATTCATCCTTGAATGTTGGAAACAAGAAGAAAACAAAGACATGCAATCATTACACCCAAATACGGATCATTTAACTCGAAAACTAACGGAATGACTATCTCCGCTTCATACCACATAACTAAATTGATTTCATGATTCACATACACATTCATATACATACAAGAAACTGGAAAACATGAACTAAACATGAAATCTAAATAGAGTTATAGGGAAAAACTGATACCTCAAGTTGGAACTGAGTCGGTAGAGAATAAATGCGGGTATTTAGCCATCATATCCGCTTCGGCTTCCCTTGTAGCTCCTTCAACATGATGATTCCTCCATAATACTTTAACTGAAGCTACTTCCTTGTTCCTTAGCCTCCGAACCTGACGATCTAATATTTCCACTAGAACCTCCTCAAACCTAAGGCTATCTTTTACACCAATGCTGTCCACCGGGACTATTAGAGCTGGATCTCCCAAACATTTCTTCAAAAGCGATACATGATGCACAGAAGATAACTTTGAAGGCAATTCCAACTCATATGCTACCTTGCCAACTCTTTGCACAATCCGGTAGGGTCTAACATAGCGAGGACTAAGTTTTCCGTTCTTCCAAAACCACATCACTCCCTTCATGGGAGATACCTTCAGAAACACCCAATCATCCACCTCGAACTCCAACTCTCCTCATCACATCGGCATAGGACTTTTGGCAACTTTGAGCAGTTTTCGGCCTGTCCCTTATCAACTGAACCTTCACCATAGCCTCCTGAACTAAGTCTGGCCCTATCATAACTGCCTCACCAACCTCAAACCATCTGATGGGCAATCTACATCTCCGCCCATAAAGAGCCTTGAATGGTTCCATCTGAATGCTGGAGTGATAACTGTTATTGTAAGAAAACTCGATCAGGGACAAGTGATCATCCCAACTACCTTTGAAGTCCATCACGCATGCTCTCAAAATTTCTTCGAGAGTCTGAATTGTCCGCTTCGTTTGACCATTCGTTTGCAGATGAAATGTTGTGTTGAGTTTCACTTGAGTACCAAGCACTTTCCGGAATGACCTCTAAAATTGAGAGGTAAATTGAGTACCTCGATATGAAATGATGGACAAGGTCACTCCATGCAATCAAACTAACTCCGGGATATATAGCTTGGCATAATCCTCCGCTGAGTTCGTAATTTTGACCGGAAGAAAATGAGCAGCTTTGGTCAGTCTGTCTACTACCACCCAAGTAGAGTCATACTGTCGATGAGTACAAGGTAGGTCTGTTATGAAATCCAAGTTAATCTTTTCCCACTTCCAAGTGGGAATGCTTATATCCTAAAGTACATCTCCCGGCCTTTGATGCTCAACCTTTACTTGCTGACAGTTCGGGCACTTGGCTACGAATTTTGCAATATCCCTCTTCATGCCATTCCACCAATAAATCTCCCGTAAATCACGATACATCTAGGTGGAACCTGGATGAATAGAATACCTGGATCCATGAGCCTCAACAATATCCGGCTCCTCAATTCATCAACATCTGGAACACATAGGCAACCTTGGTACCGAAGTACACCATCTCCCCTTTTGGAAGAAGACCTCCACCTTTTTACTATGAACGGCTTCCTTCAAATTTACCAAAATTGTATCCTCATCTTGTCTAGCTTTCACATTAGTCACCAAGGACGGCTGATCCGTTCTGCACCACAACACCGCCATCGGCCGAGTCGACAAAACTAACTCCCAACCTTACGGGTCGATGCACATCTTTCACCAGCTCCTTCTTCCCCTCATCCACATGGGACACACTCTCCATAGAGAGTCTATTAAGTGCGCCCGCTACCACATTATCCTTACCTGGATGGTAAAGGACACTCATATCGCAGTCCTTGAGTAGCTCCAACCACCTCCTTTGCCGTAGATTGAGATCCTTCTACGTGAACACATATTTTAAGCTCTTGTGGTCCGTAAACATATCCACATGGACCCCATACAAGTAATTTTTCCATTCTTCAATGTGAACACCACCGCAGCCAATTTAAGATTGTGGGTCGGGTAATTTTTCTCACGGATCTTCAACCGTCTGGAGGCATATGCTATCACTTTCCCCCGCTGCATCAATACACACCTGAGTCCAATTCTTGAAGAATCACAATACACCACAAAACGAGCGGTACCCTCAGGTAGGGTCAACACCGGTGCTGTAGCAAGTTGAATCTTCAACTCTGGAAGCTCTTCTCACAAGCCTCCGACCATTGAAATTTCACCTTCTTTTGAGTCAATTTGGTCAAAGGTGCTGCAATGGATGAAAATCCTTCAACAAATCTCTGGTAATATCTAGCTAAACCCAAGAAACTTTGAATATCCGAAGGATTCACCAGTCTAGGACAAATCTTCACCGCCTCGATTTTCTGGGAATCGACTTTTATGCCTTCACTTGATACCACATGGCCCAAAAATGCTACTGAGTTCAACCAAAACTCGCACTTGCTGAACTTGGCATACAATTAGAAATCATTAAGAGTCTGAAGCACTACTCTCAAATGAGCGGCATGCTCCTCCTCGCTCCAAAAGTATATAAGGATGTCATCAATGAACACGATCACGAACATATCTAAATATGGTTTGAACACCCTGTTCATCAGGTCCATAAAAGCTGTAGGAGCATTTTTTAGTCCAAAAGAATAAATACAAATTCATAATGACTATACCATTTCCTAAAGGCTTTTTTCGGGATATTGCACTCCCAAACTCTGAGCTGATGATACCCGGACCTGAGATCTATCTTTGAGAAACACTTGGCACCCTAAAGCTGGTCAAACAAATCATTAATCCTGGGTAGAGGGTACATGTTCTTGATGGTGACTTTGTTCAATTGTCGATAATCAATGCACCTGTGAAGCGAACCATCCTTCTTCCGGAAAAATAACACTGGTGCACCCCATGGAGACTTGCTCGGTCTAATGAAGCCCTTATCTAACAGGTCCTTCAACTGATCCTTCAACTCTTTTAGCTCGGCTGGAGCCATCCTATAAGGAGGGATAGAGATAGGTTGCGTGTCTTGTAGGAGGTCAATACCAAAATCAATTTCCCTCTTGGGGGAACACCTAGTAAATCATCTGGGAATACTTCTGGGTAATCACGCACCACCGAAACTGACCGGATAGTCGGGGTCTCAGACTCAACATCCTCAACCCTAACTAGATGATACATGCTACCCTTAGAAATCATCTTTCTATCCTTAAGATATGAAATAAAGTGACCTATAGGCACGACCGAACTATCCTTCCACTCCAAAACTGATTCACCCGAAAAATGAAACTCCACTGCATGGGTTCTACAATTAATAGAAGCATAACATGCAAAACCAATCTATGCCAAGAATAATATCAAAGTCAGTCATAGCTAACTCTACAAGGTCTGCGGAGGTGACTTTTTGCAGTGTAGTGATCGAGCATCCTCTATACACTCGCCTAGCTACAACTAAATCACCAACAGGAGTAGAAACTGAAAATGGTTCTGACAGAGTCTCGGGACTAACTCCAAAGCTACTAGCAATGTAAGGAGTCACAAATGACAAGGTAGCTTCTGGATCCAAAAAATCATAAACATCAATATGAAAAACTTGCAACATACTAGTGACCATATTCAGGGAGACCTCCTTTTCCTGGTGGGGTGCTAAAGCATAGAACCTGTTTTGGCACTGACCGACGGATGAACTAGTTGAGGCACCCTTCTAAGGGGGACGTGCTACTGGAGCGGTTGAATTAGCAGCTGGCATGTAGGCTCCGCCGCCCCCTGATCTGGTCGAAGGGTAATACCTGAGTCTGTGTCCGGGTTTTCCACACCCGAAACAAGCATCCAAGCCAACTAGGCACCTCCCTGAGTGATTCTTGCCGCAGTTCGCACAAGCTGGGAAAGTGTGTTCTATCTGCATGTTTCCCTGGCCTCTCGAATCGGGAGCTCTGCTCCTCCGATCCCCTCGAAATCTAGATGGTGTATTGGCCGATGATGGTGCTGAAGCAATAGACCTATGTTGAGAATACTGAGGTTGTGCATCCCCCGATCTGGCCAGAGAAGTCCCATAATTGTCCATCCTAGCCCTCTTGACCTCTCTCTTCCCCGATAAACTACCTCCATTTGTTGAGAATGCAACACTATGCGGGGAAAATCTATATCCCGATGCAACATGGCAATCCTACAATCCTTATCCGGGTAGTCTGCCACTCCATGCATAAATCGGCTCACTCCAGCCCTCTGTTCTACCACCAACTCTGGTGCGTACCTAGATAGATGGGTGAACTCCAAAGCGTACTCTTGAACTGACATATCACCTTGCTTCAGGTTAACAAACTCGTCCACCTTCAGTTCCCTCATCTCACGAGGGAAGAAGCGATCCAGAAATGCGGCGTGGAACTCTTCCCAACCTATAGGGCCTGCACCCACTACCCTAGCATCTCTCCACTGTTTGAACCATATGTGCGCCACCCCTTTTAGCTGCGAGGAGGCAAAATCAACACAATCTCCATTTCTCACCCCCATAACCTGGGTGGTCCTTAGAATCTACTCGATGAATTCATGCGGATCTTCATCCACCTTTGACCCAAAGAACTCTAGCGGGTTTATTCTCAAGAAATATCTAATCCGAACCGCTGCCGCATTTCCATTCTGTGGAATATACGCAATAGCCTGCTGGTTGACCTGAGCGGTCAAGTCCTGCGCCAACATCTGGATAGTCGCCCGAAACTCAGCGTGGGCAACTGGCTCTAGTGCCTGGGGCTTCTGAACAAGCGGGGCTTGCTGATGCCCATGACCATTACCATCTTCGTGGCCTTCACCATTTCCATTTCTTCTTCATTCACTCTTCGAGGAGCCATGATTCTACAATCGCGAATAACACGAATTAGAATGATAGTAAGACTTTTCATCGCACGACATAGATCATGAAAGAAGGGAACATTTCTTAAACATCTCGTAGCTTCTTTCTCATAAGTGTGGAGTGCTTCACACCCATGAAAAATACTCTACTTAACGCGGCTTACAGACACCCTAGGACACTTCAAACCTGGCTCTAATACCAAGTCTGTCATGACCTGAATATAGACCCGGATCATAATACGGGACAAGGAACCCTGTGATGCCCCAAGTCAACCCATGGAATAAGCATATCTAACTTCATGTCACTTAAGTGAAAGACTGAACATGAGAAATAGCGGAAACGTAAACGTAACATGGCATATCATAACATTTGAAAAATACTAGACATACACATAAGCTGAGTACTACATATTGTCTGAAAGTATCTACTGCATAAGATAGGTTGATGGGACAACATCCCCAAATAACCCGGCCAAAAACTGAAACAAAGAACATCATACATGACTAATCATACGGACCTTGAAACATGAGGACTTACCAATAAAGCTGAAAGCACCTCTGGGATGGACTAAGGATAGAGATGAGCCTAAGAGTCAGGTCCTATATCATGGAATGATACAACATAGAAAGTATGCGGTCAATACATGGAATGTACCTATTATGCAAGGTAAGAAAAATGAACATTTAAAATATGTAAAAACTTATAAAACATCATAAGAGTAGGACATCATGCTCATATCGTAAATATCGTAACATAACGTAATATAAGGCTCAAGATTTTCAAAACATTCACAATATAATCGTAATCATGATCATAAGAGAAAAGGTTTATTTAACATAACTTGAGCCAATATACAAAATCATAAACATGCATAAATCATGAGGAACAGTGGAAGATTCTCTTAATCGACATATCCCATATGAGCACACATGGAGCCCGACTTGTAACCCTAGTTGGGAGGGTGTTTGTACCTTGCCAAAGGTAGAACCACTAAAGTGTGATATCACCATGAAGGGGGCCATTTAGGCTAGGGACAGTCACAAGGGAAGTCCCAACATATCCTAAGGTGGCACGTAGTTTATAGATCCGGGCTAGAACCTAGGCTCCGAACCTACTCGGTGTTAAATACTACTCCCAAAATATATATAGTGTTCATAGTAGAATATGCATGAATTCATGGGCTAGTTAAATCATGATAATCATACACATACTTTTAATACGTGAACTAGCCATGACATAAGGCCCGTGAGTCAGCCATAACATAATTCATAAATCATAAGGTTCATGTATACTTGTAGATCATATATATACCTTGTAAATCATCAAATCATAATGGGCATTTGAATAATTTCATATTTCAAAGCATAAATCATGATAGGTTTGATCAAATCATAATGTGTATTTGAATAATTTCATATTTCAAATCATAAATCATGATGGGTTTGATCAAATCATAATGGGTATTTGAATAATTTCTTATTTCAAATCATAAATCATGATGGGTTTGATCAAATAATAATG
>JACEIK010006299.1:33855-44992 GCA_018107945.1 Datura stramonium | reverse complement strand
CTCAATGTTTTTCAACCACTTGGGTGCCTTTTTCCTTGAGTTTTCTCAAACTGCAAGGTCTTAATTAATTCATCCACTATGGCTCGGGCAAGAATTGAACTATTTCTAGCCTCAACTATTTAATAGGTGTATGAGAATGGGTTTTGGCTATCTCTAGTCTAACCCCACATAATCAAAACTCAAATACTTACCATTATTTTCTCACCCATATTCTATTTCCCTTTTTAAAGCAAAAATAGAATAAGTAAACATAACCCATATTTGCAACTATGGATAATTCAATTATAACTTGGAGAAAATAACAAATTCATACTAAATGAGTAACTATAAGATTAATCTAGAAATACCCAATCCAATTTATCCTCAATCATGCACACACCCCTAGCAGACTATTTAGCTACTCATAGATGAATAATATAAAAGAATATTGAAAAATAAATGCATAAAATTCATCATTAAGAGTAAATAACAAGCTCAAATCTGTCTCCAATGGAGGTTTGTACCTTGATGAAGAAGAAGAAAGTGAAGAAAAGCTAAAACTCTTCTTTTTTCTCTCTAGGAAATTAAAAGCTATTCACTACAACACAATAATTTGATCCTTCTGGAATGGAATGTTTAGTACTTTTTAAAGAATGTATAAAATTAGGTTGAAAATGCTCCTCAAATCCCGTGCTAGACGATTTTGCCCTTCTGATGATGGTCTCTCTTGTGAGACACTGCGTTTTACCCAATTTGTTAAGCACAAAAATTTTGAAATTTCCTGAAATTTTGTACCTTTGATGAAGAAGTGAAGAAAGGAAGAAAAGCTAAAACTCTTCTTTTTTCTCTCTAGGAAATTAAAAGCTATTCACTACAACACAATAATTTGATCCTTCTGGAATGGAATGTTTAGTACTTTTTAAAGAATGTATAAAATTAGGTTGAAAATGCTCCTCAAATCCCGTGCTAGACGATTTTGCCCTTCTGATGATGTGGTCTCTCTCAGAGACACTGCGTTTTACCGGTGCCCATCCGTGAGACGCCCTCAACGCAACCTGGGGCCAGTGACTCGTTATGGTTTGCCGCACAGGTTGTTCTCAAGTGCCGAATGATTCTTACCGGCTCACCCTTCCACCAACACAGAGGGCTCCCGAGATTGGCTGAGTTTGGTCGGTCCCCTTCTTTAGTTCCATGCTTTTGTCCACCCCTACGTTTCTTAAGTTGAAAGTCTACAAAAAAAAAGATGAAGAGCATAAAATCCTCCTAAATGACTTGAAAAAAAAGACAAAATCTCATGTTTGTGCTTCCAATGAGTTGCGGTAAATTACCAACTCATCAAACCTCCTAACTTGAACCATTGCTTGTCCTCTAGAAAGGTACCCTTTGCACTGAAACGTTGGATAAGCATGTCATTCACATGAGATTTTGCATAAGGGACCAATTTGTGACTCGCATACAACCCCCAAAATTCTCACCAACTCAAAAGAAAAGAGGAGACTCCAATACTATATGCAAATGCCTAAAGATGACCACACCACTGGGTATATGATTCACAATTGATTCCTTCATTCAAAATAAGGGGAATACATCAAAACAAGCTTATATAGAGAATTTTAAGTCATTAAAGATTCACATTCAAAGTTTGCCTTCCCAAATCTCACTACATTCTTATCTCAATCACCTTGGTACGTGTGCAAGATGTTCTAAGAGATGCCCTTACATCAAGAGAGAATCCCATTTAATTTCTAAACAACTCACAGTCAAAGGGATTATAGAATGAAACAAACTAAGCTCTCACAAAGAAATTTTCATGCACACAACTTGACCCATAGGCTTCTTCGTGTAATTTTGCCACTAATTATAGTTGCTACACTTAAAAATCAATTAGGAATTGTAGGTCATGATGAAGGTTAGAATAAGGTAGAATGACTTTTGGTTCTACGTGACTAGAACCTCCCTAATGCCTTTTTTGTGAACCTTATTGCATACTCCATTTTCTCTTGAAATCACCCCTACTTATCTCTCCTTGAACAATATTTTCACTTTTGGCACAAGAGCTAACTTTATCTCTCCTTGGTTACTACTTTTAATCTCATTTAAGCAAGAGGCAGAACCTTTCCACAATTTGTTTCTTTTCACCCAACCAATTCATTCATTTCTTCATACGTGGTGCTACCTCATTGAAGTTCGCATCATTTTTCCTATTTTCCTTTTTTGCAAACCCCAAACTATGATTTTGCCTCATCTTTCCCCTTCTATTCTCACAATTTTGGAACTTCGAACATCATTTTTGCATTTCTTCACACAACTAGTACTAGACTGATGGGTGCCAAAAGAGTGATTACAAAAGGGGCAATATAATGTGGTTTTCTCAAGGAAAAGGTTAAAAGGCTCAACATTGACTAGCAAGGATTCATGCTCAAGGAGGTCATATGAGTGAAGTATCTATCAAAAGAAAGCCTAAAATCATGTTCTAAGTGCAACCACTTCTAGGATTTCGCCTTGAGTCACACTTGGGGTAAATTCTAGACAATCATTTATGCATGAGAATTCATCTAACACCTCATATCACAAAGAATCACCTTCAAAGGGGTTCACACATTTTTCGTAACCACAACAAGAGTATGATTTAAAACACACGATAACATGAATCGAAAGCCAAACAAAGAATGTGCAACTTATGACAAAAGAATACTCAGATTTTACATTTAAATGCCCCTTTTTTTCAAATTCATTTTTCTTTTCAATTCCATTTTAGAAAACTTTTGGTGGTACCTCTTAAAAGTCATTGAAATCCTTGACTCGAAAAGAATTATAAAGTTGGCATTTTCTCTGAAGAAAGTCGCCTCTTAATCCATCATTGGAAAATGTCATCCAGTTCAACAATAAAAGAAAAGAAAAGAAAATCTCTCCTTGGGACAGAACTATAGCATAAAACCCTGGAGTTTATTTACCGGCTATGAACAAAGGCGACAATAAAAACATGGGTCAATAAATATTTTTGCAATTTAAAACAACCCTTCCTTGGCACTAACAATTTCAACAAAAGATTTTCATTTAACAAAATGCCCGACAAGGGCATTCCATCACAATTAAAAATTAACAACCAACCAAAGCATAAGAAAATTTAGCCTAGAAAGGAAATAAGAATACCATCATAAGACCACAAAAAAGGATTCACACCCCATCCACAACCATAAATGTATATTGTCCCCAATGTAAACATGAAGAATAGAAAAGTTGGTGGTAACTCCCTGAAATAACTACTTATCCTCCTCATCATTGGCCTTGTCATTATCATCAAGGCCGACCAAGTGGTTCATCCTCTCCACCTAAGACCTCAAACATCATCAATAGGCCACGAGCTATGGATGGTAGCTGGCTACATCAAGGGCACTATATGGGCCTACCATTGGTGCCTGATCCTCAACTCGTACCTTCGCTCAGAGAGAAGAGATAGCTCCCTCAACCATATCTACACGGGAAATGCTTGGCCAAGCTATCAAACACATTCTTCATCTCCCTCTTCACGCTTTTGACAATAAGAGTCTAGAGATTCTTCACCAACCTTTTGAAGTCTCTCATGAGATTGTGTCATCTCATCCAGCTTCTGTATCCTACTTAGGTGAGAGGATGTGGGAGAAGGTGAAGACCTCCTAAACTATGCTTCGTATGCCTTCGACGCCTGTGGTGTGTGTGTGGCATATTGAGGTTGGAGCAATGGGGCTTTCCTCTTTGTCATGGGGAGGTGGAGCCCTCGAGAGTCTCAAACTCTTGCAAACTGGCCACCTGGGTGCCTCACCATCCCTTTTTCTTTCCACATTGATTACACCGGTGGCTGAGTTGGGTGACTCATCGTGAGGAATAACGATTACCCCTACATTGAGGCACAAACTCGAGAAATAAGCATAGCATATGGCATGGACATTCCCTGATGCCTGGCCTTGTGCTTCATTTGGATGGCCACAATCTCCCCATAGTTGATAGACACCCAATTCATGATGTAGGCGATGAGAATGGTTGCCACCAAGTTCACTCGTTGGTCATTCTTTGAGGGCATAATTCTGTCGCACACAAACTTCAACCACAACTTGGCCTCAAACATGCCCTGAGATTTTTCTACCCATGGAGGCCCATAAAGGCTGACCATTGGAGATGGTTGGAACTATCCAAATGGAACTAATTTTCTTTGTTAGCCACTCTTCTGCATACTCATTTCCCCTGGATCAATCTCTACTGTGCCTCCAAAATAATGTATTGATATGTCGGAGCAATATCAATTTCCGAAAATTAAACTTTTCCACAGAATGACTCATACCACGAGTCATGGTGTGACTAGTGGCAACAATCCATAAGCTTCACAAGGTTCCAGTCACTATGACTCAAATGACGAGCGCTGGAGGAAACAATAACTGCTATGGGCTCGCCCCGAGCAATCTATCCAAAGTTTTGCAAAGTCATATTTTCCTCCTGTGGACGATGAGACCATACTCACGAGTCAGTAACATCGATGAACTGCCCAGTTCTGTTGTTGTATGAGTGCATACCACGAGCTATCAGTTGATGCAACTACTGTGGCACACTCATGAGGACTGGAAGATAGTTTTCAATATGTTTTACCAAGGGTATTTTATAAACTTTCAAAACTTCTTTAAATCCTAAACCAGTCATTTGTGTTCGTTGGAAAGAAAATTCAATGAGTACTTAGTATAATAACCCCTCATTACTCTCCTAACATCGAAGAACTTTAAGAATAAGTATGCTCTCAAGAACACCTAGAGTTCTCTTCTCAATCACCCTGGGTCTTCAAACGGTAGAAAGAAACTCTTCATTCCAAGTATGTGAAATTATCACAAGGCTTCCTTTCACCCTTATTCCCAAACCCTAAACTTTAGTCTATGTTTTCAGGTAATTGTTCAAATTCATGATGTCTAGGGATAAAATCCTTTTATCCAAGAACTCTAAATTCTTCTACGATATGTTTCTCTCATGATTCTTACATGTGTTTTACCTTGTGTATGGGTTGAATTCTTTGAAAAATTCCTATGTATCTTTATACTCAAAACTTAGCATAATTTGCTCAAAATAAATATTTTTTTTGAATGATTCAGTATATGATATCATGGTTTTAGAATCATCTTAGTTTGCATGACTAGTTTAGTATTTTAGAAATTCAATAATCAACATAATCTAAAAATAATCTACGTAAAACCGAATGGTTTCGTATATAATTATAAGCACCTATGTATGTTTTATGGAGTAGTAGTTAACATCGAGCGGATGTGGGTTCAGATAACCCAAGTCCCAAAACTACATGTCACCATAGGTTAAAGAGCTCCTTGTTACCGAGAGTGAATCCCTTGCACGAATGGGCTCATAAGTGAATTTATGCCTTCATGGTCCTTACCCTTAGTAAGGTATGGACATCCTCCTGACCAGGGTTATAGGTTGAGCTCCATGTGTGCTCACATAGAGTATGTCAGAATCTCCCACAGTCACAATTGTAGTCAAGTGGTTTTACTATGTATACTTTACACGAATATGGCCCATAGCTTCGCAAATAAACTTACGTTATGACTTCATACATGTTCAGCTCCTTATCTATGATTTAAACTTGGGGTCATTGTTCTTTAGTATGTTGTTTCCAGACATTTTACTACTATGCTTGATTATAGTTTTCAGAATGATTCCTTCTTCTCACGTGTTTTACTTAGCCCATACTTTAAGACATTCAAAATGCTGACTACATACTCTTGATCTTGGGCGTAATTGCATGCCCGAAAGGTTGATACTCAAATGCTTCATTTCGACTTTTTATCTATCGTTATGTGAGCATTCTCATGTGATTTGTAGTTAAATCTGAATTTATACTAACCAACATGATTAGTGTTGTTTTGCAGGTAAAAGGGAATTTTTGGAAGCTAAGATACATGTTGGTAAAGATTGGGAATGGACTTGAAAACACGGAGTGGAAAGGATAAGGAAGAGCAGCAAAATAAGGGCTCCGCGATGCGCCGTGTCACGCGTGCCATCGCGGAGGCATTTGCCTCGGAAGAAATAATTTGGTCAATTTCCAGTGGAGGATTGCGTGTTGTTCCGTGACACGGAGGCACCACATGCACTCCGCGTCGTACATTGAGTACAATTACCTCGAACATCAAATCTCCAGTGAAGGTGCGCGATAGCATAGGCATGTCGGCCAGGCTCCGCGATGCAGCCGTGGCACGCTGAGGTGAAATTGCTGAGGAGCTGACTTCCCCAGAGTATTGTCCATGACACCCCGTGGCACGGAGGGAGGCTCCGCGATACACCAAGTGCTGACGCTAAGCTTGTTATTCCAGGAAAATTCTCAATAGTATAAATAGCACACTCAAGTTTTATTTTTAAACATTCTGACTTGGTTGAGCAAGAACGTGGGTTACAGGCAATTGAGAGGACGAAAATTCTAGGGTTCTTCTCTATCTCTTTTTCTTTTATCTCAATTGCTTGTATGATTTCTACTTATTTGATGAATTTAATCCATAAATGAGTGGCTAAATTCACTTGCCGAGGTTAAGAACAATCGTAGTGGATTGTAATTGTTGATCATTTTAGTTTTTGTCTTTTCTTCAATGGTTGTTCTATCAATTCTTATTCTTACTGCATTAATGTTTGGCCAATGTTAATGTATATCTAAAAATCCAATTTTGATTTTGAAAACGAAAGAAATTGAAAAGATGTGAATTGGTAGGATATGACTTTTCTTAGTTCGTAGAATTGAGAATTGATTTACATTCAGAATAGAAATATATCTGAAAGTCTTATTAGTCAATTAAGGAATCGGTTATGTATGGCTAGAGCATGAAATTCTTTTATCAGCGTAAATGTAGATTAAGGTTCATGATTCTTAAATTGGATAGAGTCCGAAGTTCCAATCCATAGGCAATAATTCTTTACTAACAACCGAAGGAAAGATTAACTGAATTGTATTGATAAATTAATTCCTTAAATGTTCATTTTAACCTCAACTTGCTCATTACTATTGTTCAGACTCACTTTATAATTTTGCCTTAGATTCTTATTAATTAGTAAACTTAAACTCTCAAAATATTATTTATTTGGTTGTCTGCATTGTTAAAGATATAGTTCACTAATGCTTGAGTTAATTAGTACCGTAGCTTAGTCCCTGTGGGATCGATACTTGGCTTTAATTAAGTCACTTTACTACTTGTTCGACCACGTGCACTTGCGTGTAGTTACCACAGCACCGAACACTTTTGTGTTATATCATCTCATAATATAGGTTCAGGCTCAAACTCCACCCCTCAGCTAGATACGTTTCAATACTTGATCTGCTTAGCTTGGTGAATCCTCATCATCCAAGCGGGAGTTGTTATGTTATTCTTTATTTTTCAGTCTCAGTACTTAGAGCTAGTTGGGAACCTGTCCCTTCAGCTCATCAGTTTAGAGGCTTTCAGACATAGTTCGATGTTTAGCTTGTCAGTTCTTAGACATGTTTTCATTTCATAAATATGTTATTATGAATTCAGACTATTTCTATTATATTATTACATTACGTCTAGCTTTCACTTAGCTATTTCAATTTATAATAGTGCCATTCTAGAGCCATAAGTTAGCTTGGGGCTACTTGTGATTCTAAGTTTCGTGTTGCACCCAGGGTCTAGACTCAGGATGTAACATGCTTGATAGACTTACTAGAAATGAAAATAAAGAGAAACGAGATTAATATAAGAGTAGAGAAACTATTTTTAGGGTGGAAAACCATCAGCAACTTAGATTGCCATTATAATAGAAGGATTTGGATTGTGTGGAGTCCATATTACTATCAAGTACAACCACTTAGTAATACAACTCAGATTGTAACTTGTGAGGTGAAGCACATTACACTACAATTTTCTTTCTTAATCTCCTTTGTTTATGCTCATAATACTAAGGAGGAAAGGAAAGATCCATAGAAATCACTGGTAACTGTTCATAATACTTATAACTTACCATGGTTGGTTTTAGGAAATTTTTATTTTGTGCTTAAAGAAAGTGACAGCATAGGGGGAATTCCAGTATCCTGGGTTGAAATTGTAGCTTTTAAAGAATGTGTGGAGGAGTGTGGCTTGATAGAATTTCCACATCAAGGGAACAGGTACACATGGAGCGATAAGGGTAGTGAAGATAGAGTGTATTCAAAATTTGATTAGATTTTCATTAATGATGAATGGCTTCAAAGTACGCCTGCTAGTAAGACTATATTTCTACCTGAAGGTGTTAGTGATTGTTGTCCATCTAGGATAGTTATAGCTGAGGAAGGGCACTGAAAGGGAAAATCATTTATGTATTGTAATTCTTGGGGACAGCATCCTAATTTCATGGAAACAGTGATCGTAGGATGGAAGATACCTACTTCAGGTTGTAAGATGATGCAAGTCATGAAGAGGTTGAAGTTGCTAAAATGGAAGTTATATAAGCTAAATATCAATCAAGTAAGGCATCTAGTAAAGGAGGCTATGGAGAATAGGAAAGATCTAAAAATTTCTTAGATTCAATTACAAGCACAACCAAAAAATATTGAATTCCAGAAGAAAGAAAGAGAGAAGTATGCACTATTTAAACAATCTTCCTACCTAGCAGAATTGTATCTAGAGCAATAAAGTAAGGTCACTTGGTTGAGATTGAAAGATGACACAAGGTATTTCTTTCCTGTTATTAAACACAAGAAATTGAAACAAGCAACTACACAATTGAAAAATGAAGAAGGCACCAGGTAAACTGATTCAGAGATGATAGCTCAGATGTTTGTTGACTATTATAAGGGGTTACATGAAAAAGAAACAACAATAACGGTGAAGGCAAAAGATGGAATCATGACTATGGACTTGTACTGGACATACAGCAACAGCTGAGATTATTACTAACTTTCACTGCAAAGAAAGTGAAGACACCTATGTTCTAGATTAATAAAAGTAAAAGCATCGGGCCTGATGGTTTTGGTAGTGGGTTTCTTCCAAGATGCATGGGAGATAGTTAGCAAGGATGTCACTGTGGCGGTACTGGAGTTTCTTCATAATGGCTTGCTTCTCAGAAAGTTGAATTCTACAAACATTTCTCTTATTCCTAAGGTGGAATATCCAGAAATAGCAAGTCAGTATAGACCAATTGTATGTTGTAATGTTCTATACAACTGTATTTTCAAACTGATCTGGAGTAGATTGAAAGAAGCGGTAGCTTTTATTGTGACTGAGAATCAAGCAGCTTTTATCCAAGAAAGGTCAATGGTGCATAACATATTAGTGTGTCATGATCTGTTAACTCACTATAATAGGAAGACTACACCTGGATGTTTGATGAATATTGATCTAAGGAAAGAATATGATATGGTGAGCTAGAATTTCCATGACGAAGCCCTAGTGGGATTTGGTTTTTCAAAAAAGTTCATTAAGTTGATCATGGTTTTTGTTTCATCCACTAAATTCACTGTGAAGGTGAATGGAATAGGATATGGTTACTTTGAAGGGAGGAGGGGTTTAAGACAACGCAATCCAGTTTCACCCCTATTATTTGTTCTAGTCATGGAATATTTATAAAGATTACTTAAGATAATGGGGCACCTACCTGATTTTAAGTTTCATCCCATGTGTAAAGTGCTCAGGTTGAACCACCTTATTTTTGTTGATGACCTGATGATCTTCTGCAAAGGAAATACCAAATCAGTTGTAGGAATTAAAGAAGCCCTTAATCACTTTAGTGCTGCTACTAGTCTAGATGTGAATCTGGACAAATCAAGTATGTTTCTAGTTGGTATGGAGGATGATGTAAAGAGACAACTACTAGCCATCACAGGGTTCTCATAGGGTACATATCCTATAAGATACTTAAGACTACCTCTATCTTTGAAAAAATGGAGCAAACTAGAATGTCACCAATTGATTGATAAGACTACTTCAACTTCCAAACACACTTATGCAAAGCAACTTTTCTATGCTGGAAGATTCCAAGTAGTTGTTGTTGTCCTGGGATCAGTTCACAGCTTCTGGGGGTCTGTGTTTGTGTTACCTCAAAGCATAGTAAAGGAGGTGAATAAAAAAATGCAGGCATTATTTATGGGGTGGTTATAATAAAAAGAAAGTCTCACTTATAGCATGGGACAAGCCTGTCTTCCTAAGAAGTAGGGTGGATTGAATATCAAAAGCTGTGGGAATTGGAACTTACCTTCTGTTGGCAAGATAGTGTGGCAACTGGAAACAAATAAGGAAACATTATGGGTGAAATGGGTGCATGAAATATACATAAAAGATGGAACATTGTGGACATATAGAGCACCAGCAAATAGTAGCTAGTACTGGAGGAAAGTCAATTCTCTAAAAGAAAGGATGCAGTGTTGGTATCTATAAAAGAAGTTCATTCTTACAGAGAATGGGACATATTCTATTACAAAAGGTTATCAAGATTTAATTGGATCACATGATAAACAAGATGTAGCATATCTAGTGTGGAACTCTGTGTCACTTCCTAAGCACATATTCATCATGTGGAATATGATACATAACAGATTGCGCACAAAGGAAAGGCTTATGAAGATGAATATAGTAGTTAAAGATACAAACTGTGGCTTGTGCCAGGCGCAAGTGTTGGAAGCAAGTTGACATTTATTTATTGACTGTACATATGCTACATCAGTCAGCATAGAACTTAAACAGTGGTTAGATATCACCCTCCCATCAATAGCTTTTCACACCACATTGCAGTTGATCAAACACAAACACTGAAAAAAGTTCAAAAAGGAGGTGGTAGCAGCACTACGGGGGCAATGATCTATAATATTTGGAAGGCAAGGAATTGAAAATATTTTAATTCAAAACAGATACCATACACAGATATAGTAGGACAAATCACTCGGGAAATTATAGAAAGAGTAGAGTTTTATCAACATACCAAACATGCATAGAAATGTAGTGGATTTTCACTAAAATTTGTAAATAGTTAGACCATTCAAGGCCATCTCCTCTGTAGTGTGCAGGTTGTTAATGGTAATATTCACATCATTGTCAAAAAAAAATAAAGTTAACTTTACATTAAAATATTTATATTGAGTTCATGTAAATTGATGTTTAGACATAAAACTTATCTATCTTTAAAATTGAAAATAAAGATTTATTCATTTTTTTTC